>JASPKZ010008149.1:390000-494507 GCA_030220185.1 Diploptera punctata
TAATCTAAGTTGCTCTGTCTCTTTACAGAATCCTATAATACGTTGCCACTTTTCACGGTCATCGCATAGAGGTCACAGTTTAATGCCTTCTTCACTTGTTAAGTTATGGGCCATCCACCCCCCTCCAAATGAAACCATGCAATAGCACTTCTATCATCCCCATCCAAAAAGTCAATATACTTCTCCCTTCCCCATGAAAGTTTAAGTTCCGACTGCAGGGTGAGCGATATTTTCTGGCTTCTATATACTGTCTGTCTATATCAATTAATCTCTTTTTAACTTTCCTCCAAACATTTATATTATTATTCACCGAATTCCTCTCCCATACCCGACCCATCCCTATGCCCTTCAATTCCCTTTCTACATTGATTATCCAATCCCCCTGAAACACACTGCCTTCTCTACTTCCTTGTAACACTCTGCTCTGAGTGAGTCCTGATTCCCGTTTATTATATCTAACCAATACTTAATATCCATCATTTTGGCCCTTATTGTGTCCGAAAATGTACCGAATTCTTTCAGTATGCCACAGTATGCAGTCCCCGTTGCTAATCTCAACGCTGCCTTAAGAAACATAGTTTGAATTTTATCTAGTGATCCCGTTCGTTCCCAACCCCATAATTCTGAGCCATGCAGCATGGTCGCTCTCACAGTCGAAGAATAAACCTGTTCGAGTGTACGCATTGGTATGTTTTGCAATTTTGACATATTAGTAAGCATCCTCTTTATAGATTATAAGAAGGCCTTTGATAAAACGTCTAGACCAAAATTATGGAACATATTAAGTGAAAAAGGAATTACACTACACTTGATAGCAGTAACTAAGAAAATGTATGAAAGAACAAAAATAAAAATAAATCAAAGGGAATCAGTACATATAACAGGAGGAGTTAGACAAGGTTGTCCACTATCAACCATTCTTTTTAACATTTATTTCGACGACATGATATGATCATGGAAGCAAATGACGACTGGGGGAATTCACTTAGGATATATAGTCATAAAAACAGTAGCGTTTGCAGATGATCAGATGTTAATAGCAAAAACAGAGGACGAACTACAAAGAATGCTATATAAACAAATAAAATATCAAAAAGATGCAACATGGAAATATCTTCACAAAAATAAAAAACAATGGCCTTCAAGGGTGCTCACCCAGTTCAGACAAAGATAATGTTAGAAAATAAACCAATAGAACAAGTAGTAATATATAACTTCCTAGTTTGCGAAATTTCATATACAGCGGAAACAGATATAAATAACAAACTAAATAAGTTTAATTATATAACACGAACACTAAAAACAACTTTGAAAAACAAAGCCAGTAAATACTCTATAATGAAATTATACAAGCCAATGGCAGTGCCTATTATTACTTATGGATCCGAAACATGGACAGTGACAACACAACAATCGGCCGGAATACAAGCTGCTGAAATGAGATTCCTCAGACAAATAGCGGGATATCAAAGAACAGACAAAAAACATAACACAGAAATAAGACAACTAAAAGTAGAGGAATTAAACACAACAGTAGAGAAATACAGAACAAACTGGAAAGAACTCTTGGCAAGGATGACTGAGAATAGAATACCAAAAGCAGCATACAACTATTCACCACGAGGAAGAAGAAGTTTGGGAACACCAAGGAAAAGATGGAAAGAGCAGCAATTTGGAGCCGGAACAGGCTAGTAAATAAGCCTAAACCGTGAAGAAGAAGAAGAAGAAGAAGAAGAAGTAAGCATTTCGCTTGTCCGGCTCCTAGCTCTCATTGTTGCATTCTCGATGTCTCGTCTATTTTCCATTCATTTTCAAAATCATCCCCAAGTAGACAATTTTTTTAACATTTTCTAAATTCTCACCACGGTATGTCCACCTTTCCCTCCCGCTGTATACCGACCCGTTTTTGAAAGTCATGGTTTTAGTTTTTTTAGCGTTAACAGTAAGTCCCCAAGTCGTACAGTATGTCGATAGTAGATCTAAACTCTTCTGCATACCATCTACTTTCGTGGAAAAGAGGCATATGTCGTCTGCGTACATCAGAACAGGAATACTTCGCCCACCCACAATTGGAGCATCGATCCCCTCTACTCCCAGCATCAAAGCTTCATCTCTCAATTTACATGCCCACGTCAACCCGTCGTATGAGGATTTGTATCTCTGAACTACTTTTTTGACCACACAAGGATATGGAGGCTCCCCTGGATCAATGATCAGCAGAATTCTAGAGCCACCTCCGAAACAACATGTATATGTAAGACAGGACACACCACTCACTCATTCATCATATTTAACAAAGTGAAGATGATGATCGGGGATCATTTGGGTCTTAAAGTTTCCCGAGATCTGTCTTACAGGTGAGAAAAAAATCCTCACAAAGAGCTCAAGCAGGAAAATTGTTCCGATAGAGAATCGAACCCATGCCGCTGCTTACGAGGCAACGATGTTACATTGAGATTTAATCTTACAAATATGCAGAATCGTCAATTTCGAAATAAAATTTCATTTTATAGGCTATTCTTCCAATTATATGGTTGCGAAACATTGGCTCTTACTTGAAGGGATGATAAAACATTACGAGTATTTCAGAATAAAAGCTCAGGTAATTATTTGGAACAGACAGGCAAATGGAGATGACCGCATAACAATGAAGAATACGAAATGCCACGTATAACAATGATTAAGTCTCCTATATTAGTCATTCAAAATATCTCTGCAGGCGGAAGAATTACGAAGCTCGAGTTTGTTGCTACACGTGACGTCATGTAAGGCAGTGTATACTGTCAGCGTCCCACGTCCCATTCCCCTCCGCACTCGTAGATAGCAGTGTCACGTGGTTCTATTCCTGCATAAACACGACTGCAGTGCCCTCCGTCAACAACTGCGCTTACTCCTTGAACGGGTAATACTAGCCGCAATGGAAGAATAATGTGGAAGTAAACAAAATCCACGCGACTTTCGACCGCATCACATATTCCCTTCCCGTCCTCTACGTTGTTTAGCACGCAGAAAATAATCCTTGGTCTAATATCGAAATATTAATGCAACATGTTCAGGAAGACTACTGTTGTGGTCTCGAGGTAGCGTGCCGCCTTGTCACGCAGCGGGCACATGTTCGATTCCCGCTTGGGACAGGGTCCTGGGTGATGTTTTTTCGGGGTTTTTCCTCACCTGTAAGACAAATATGAGGAAGCCTGAGGCCCAACGGTTCCCGTTATTTTTCTTACTATTTCACCGCCCGGTGTGAAATTCAACGGGAATCTACCCACACCTATAATTCCTTAGTACGCTGCAAAGCATAGCATGAAAATTATATGATTGCAGTGAAAGACCTGCCCTCGGGCAGAACACTACAGAATGTTCGGGAAAATATAAAATGTATAGCATTAGTGTGAATGTTGTATTAAAGTTTCCATAGTTGATATTGCAACGCGGGTCGGTGGGGAATTACTTTATTCCTTCTTTGCGGAGAGTACAGGCAGGACATGCGATACGAATGGAGAACGAAAGGTGCATCCAAACATGACATAGGAAACCCAGAAAGAAAGCATCTAGTTGGTAGACCAAGAATGAGGTGGGTGAATAATGTTATTCGTGACTTCAGTGAGGTAAATTTACAGGGAATGATTGGAAAACATAAGCTCGGGATAGGGATGTATGGAGAGCGTATGTCCATACGGCCATGAATCTCGATAGCGCCATTGAGTTACTTAGTTGCAGAAAATTGATGTGATTGTTTCTTAATTTAACCGCTCTCTTGCTGTGAGTCGCCTCTTGTTAAGCATTTTTTAAATAGAAAAACAGTTTAAAATATTTGGAAACTGTAGGCTCTCTGATAGTTATAAAGGTAAAACTAGATCATATCCCCGACAATCAGTTCTACAGAGGATTTTCCAGCGCAAGGAAATTACTGTAGCATGTTGCAGTGGAGAGCTATTGGTAAGTGCGTCTTCATCAGCATGGCCATTTAACTCATCCTTCCTGGTTTCAGTCACCCGACTCTGGAATTCCCTCCCCTTGTATATCAAAGACTGCCCGACTCAAAACAGTTCAAAAAATAACTCACTTCATATGTCCTTAGACAATATAATATATAACCGTGTTCCATGTATACTTTTATTATTCCTTCATATTTGTGGCAAGAAGTAATAGACTCGTGAGTATTAAAACGTAACATTAATAGTAATAACTGGAAGATGCACAAACGTGCACACGAGTCTATTACCAACATAGAAACCTAAACGAATGGTACCTACCCTTCTAAGCTATAATGAATAACATATACACTCGGAGAGGGGATGGCGACTTATGGGAGGAGTCATCGCCCTTATAAGGCAAGGACGTGTGTGAAAACTCTCACGCTCCTACGTTCTGCAATAGTCAAGTTCTTCCGTAACCGTTCGCGAATGTGATATTAAAACACGTGGGCGGAAGTAATTCATCAACTCCACTCCGAGTTATTAAAATATATACAACTGTACATACAAATTTATCCAATAAACTAAAATAATAAGTGTATAATTTAAAACATCCCTGAGTGATCATATTCTACCCTGAGCGAACCGGCACACATGACGCCCAACGTACCGGCACATATTTTAAACTTTCTTTACCAAGTCATTTACTTAATTAAATTATAGGTTATTATTATTGATTATTATTATTACTATAATTATTGAAATATTATTATTATTATTATTATTATTATTATTATTATATTTTTTATTTATTTCCGTTGTCAACTTTATATTGTGTAGCCTGCCTGTATCTATTATGTATCATTAATCATGTAGATAATTCACAAATGTTATTATATGTATAATTTAACCCTGGTGAAGTGGAAGAGAAGACCTTACGGCTTTAACTTCTTCTTCTTCCTCTTTCGTGTGATAGACCTAGTGGGCTGTTACGGTCTCAATCCAACGTTTGAAGGGTCTGCCCAAAGATCTCTTGCCTATGGCTTTAACTCTATCAAGTAAAATAAATAAATAAATAAATAAATAAATAAATAAATAAAATATCTTCTAATGATGTTTTTATTATTCATTTAACATTTCTCAATGAAAGATAAATTATATTTGAAGAGAAAAATTTCGCCTAGACCGGGACTCGAACCCGGGACCCTTGGCTTTCCGGGCCAAGTGCTCTACCAACTGAGCTACCGAGGCGAGTTACGATCTAGACGCAAATTTTTCTCTTATATACGTTGTAATTCCCTATCGCCTCGTAACTCGCCTCGGTAGCTCAGTTGGTAGAGCACTTGGCCCGGAAAGCCAAGGGTCCCGGGTTAGAGTCCCGGTCTAGGAGAAAATTTTTCTCTTCAAATATAAATAAAATATTTGCCTGAAATGATGCACTCTTTCACAGTAGCCACTGTTCCCTCTCTCATTGTTTAGTCTGTGTTTTAATAATATCTTAAAATTGTAATGTATGTAATCGTATGTATGTAATTTTTGTATAATTCTGCTATTCGCTGGTTGAGTGGAAGAGAAGGCTTATGGCCTTAACTCTGCCAGCTAAAATAAAGCATTATTATTATTATTATTATTATTATTATTATTTTATTATTATTATTATTATTATTATTATTGTTATTATTATTGTTATTATTATTATTATTATTATTATTATTATTATTATTATTATTATTATTGTATCAGGGGTCACCACACATCTGACACTTTTAAGCTAAGCTTGTACAAATGCTTGCTATTGGGTTATATATAAACGTTCTGTGTGTGTGTGTGTGTGTGTGTTTCAATACCATTCTTTGCACTTTTCGTGCTTCTGCAACGGTAGGTGGATAGATGGTTTTAGTGTGGTCTAGTTTCAATTTATGTACCACTTCGGCAGACCACTTTACGTAAATGGTACATACTTGTATTGTGTTCACCGAAAAGTGTGTAGAAATCAGTGGACTGTGGTTCGCCACATATGTCCCTGATGCACGTACTATGAACAGGCTGTAGTGTATCAGTGAGCCCAGTTAGCAGTACGTCAGAGTGTGGCATCGTAGGGGTAGAAATAAGATCCCTTTGACTTAAAGGGAGAAAAATTTAAGTCTTTTTAATGTATGCAGTGAGCAAAACATATCTTTTTAGTCGTTTATTTTATCTGATGAATGAGAGTAGAAGCCATTATATTATATCACGGGATATCGCTGTGATGATTGTCAACAGTAGATACAAGTTTTTTTTTTATGTCTAATGATAATTGAGTAATTTGTTTCCAAAACCTAATATTTTGCTTCTTACAATTTTACAGGAGGGATAAACCTCTGTGATTTTGTTTCGTGAAGACCGATTTTATTTTTTAAATTAAATTTTTTGACGTTTCTATCCTTGTTTCATTCAGTATTATTTCCAATAATAATTGTAATTCAAATATTTGAATTTGGGCAGGACATGTTGCACGTATGGGGAGTGAAAGACTTCTTGTAGGAAAGCCAGAGGGAAAACTCCCAATTCGTAGACCAAGAATGAGGTGAGAGAATAATATTAACTATGATTTGAGAGAAGTAGATTATACAGGGAAAATATTAGCTCAGGATAGGGATGTATGGAGAGCTTATGTCCGCGCGGCCATGAACCTACGGGTTCGATAGTGTCAGTGAGTGAGTAAGTAAGTAAGTAAGTAATATTTGAATTTGAAATCAAATAGTTCAGTTTAGAGACAAAAAATAAGACACTGGTAATAATAACATGCCAGGGGAGGTACAGTGCGTAACACTGTATTTAAAAGTTGAGCAAACTTGTTAGAAACCTAATGAAATTAATGTAAATCATTCTTAATCAATTCAGTACAATAGGCCTATTACAACAAATCTTCATTTATAAATTCAATGTGGCGTTCTATCGGCTTCGTGTGCAACTGGCTGCATTCCAAAAAGCTTCCAGTAGGAGTCAATTTCATTTCATTGATGGCCCATGTTTTACTAAAATTATTAATAGTTATTTTTTTTTACAGAATGACACAGTAGATTTTGCAAATAAATACTGTACTATGATAAACATAGTGTTGTGGATGAAAAGTAAGTAGTCTAGCATTGTGTGGAAACTAATTTAAAATGTTTGTAGGTTTTGGAGAAAAAAAATTGAGATAATTTTTAGCATTAAGTAATTTTGTCAAAAAACTAAACACACCTCTGACTTGAAAAACTCTATAGAGTAAATTATAAAGTGGAAAGTTAATCATTAAAAAATGCCAGGTTTGAAATCAATTTTTCGAGACTTTTCTGCATTCAGGCTAATACCGAATCCTTTAACCCAAAATGAGATGAAAAATGATCGTCATTAAATCTAGAATCCTTACTCACGACTTTTATCCCTAAAGAAATGCATTGATTGCAGCCAGAGGCGAGCATGTCCACCGGGACCGATGTAATCGATAGTGAAGTTGCGGTGTAACAGGAAGGAAGTTGAACGAGGAAATTCATACAAATGCAAAGTAATTAACATAAAACGTATTAGCAGTTCCATGTTCACGTCATATGTTTCCTTATAGCCTATCGCTTTACGGAAAAGCAAGAGAGGGCGTTATCCTGTGTTCTGAGTAGTTGGAGGTCAAGAGATGACATGAGATATAGGCTAGTACCGGGACTGATTAAATTAATTGCACCGAAAAGTATGTGAAATGCAATTGTTTTCAAGAGAAAACGGGAGAAATCCAAAGAAATTACTGACCTTTCCGCGATTCGTTCTCCACTAACCCCACATCGAGTAGACGAGACTTAGCTTTTAATGCCAAGAGAGATTCAAATTCCGAGGTTTGACAGTTCAAATCTAACCGGAGCGGAGTCTCAAGAATTTTCAAGTGAAAAAGTATTAAGTTGAAATGCAGGTAAATTGTCGTAAAATGTTCCATGATAGAAATTGTTTTATAAGACCAACCTCGTGGTATTGCGGTTAGAGTTTCTCATTGCACTTACTAGGTCACGGATTCGATTCCCAAAAGTCATTTTTTTTAAACATGATTAATTGTCAGAAGAATTGATGTGACGTGACAAATGGGGCAGTGTTGTATGTCCGTCTCGCTTGTAAAGAACGTGCCTTCAAGTCGCTCTGCGTTTGAGAATATTTTAAAAGTAACTTTTGCGTGAAAAGTAGCGAGAAATCAATATGAATGTTGATGGTGCGGATATGTACTGTCATTTATAACTATTTTCTTTATTACTGACTAACTCGCTCATTGGCACTACCGAACCCGTAGATTCTTGGTCGCGCGGACATAAGCTGTACATACGTCCCTATCCTGAGCTAATGTTTTCCAATCATCCCCTGTATAATCTACTTCCCTCAAATCATAGTTAATGTTATTCTCCCACCTCATTCTAAATCTACCAACTGGGCGTTTTCCTTCTGATTTTCCTACAAGAAGCTTCCATGCACGTGTTTCGTTCTCCATTCGTGCCACATGTCCTGCCCATCGCAGTCTACGAGATAATAGCATTTCTTATCATATCTGGCTTCATATAAAGACCAAGTAGTTCATTGTTAATTAGTCTTCTCCATTCACCTGTTTGTTCATCTCTCTTTGGTCCAAAAAATATTTATTACTAATCATTATTTCTAATTTAAACTGTTAGGCAAAAATAAAATATTGTTAGTATACTATTACAAAGGTTTCTGTTATAGTCGAAGGTGTTTCCTTGTATACATTTGAATACATTATGGTAGAACAATACTGAAAGTTTAAAAAGTAGTCGCAGATGCATTTTTGTATGATTTTTTACTTATATTAGTTGATAGGTATAACAATGTCACTTCCGAAATATATTCTGAAAATAATGAATTTTCTGTTAGTTCCTTCAGAGGTCAAAACTTTAAGAGAAAGGTCTGTACGATCTTATGAAAAAATGTTCCGAGAACGATTTTATAAAAATACTGAATTTTATGGACAATTATATGTTATCAATTCCTATCTTTATTGATGAAGTAAAAAGTATTTAAACATAAACTGTCTTACTTACTTACTTACTTACTGGCACTATCGAACCCTTAGGTTCATGGCCGCGCGGACATAAGCTCTCCATACATCCCTATCCTGAGCTAATGTTTTCCAATCATTCCCTGAATAATCTACTTCCCTCAAATCATAGTTAATGTTATTCTCCCACCTCATTCTTGGTCTACAAACTGGACGTTTCCCTCTGGCTTTCCTACAAGAAGCCTCCATGCAAGTCTTTCATTCCCCATACGTGCAACATGTCCTGCCCATCGCAGTCTATGAGACTTGACTGTTCTTATTATATCTGGCTTCCTATAAAGACCATGTAGTTCACTGTTATATACTCTTCTCCATTCACCTGTCTGTTCATCTCTCTTTGGTCCAAACATTTTCCTAAGAACTTTATTCTCAAATACTTGTAATCTCCTTTCCTCCCTTAAAGTAAGAGTCCATGTATCTCACCCATATAATATAACTGATAGAATAATAGTTTTTATATATTTTCAGTTTAACGTTTTTTGAAAGGAGTTGGGACATCAAGAGTTTCTGCAATGCATAATAGCACGCATTTCCAGAATTGAGCCTATATTTAATTTCTTTGTGCATCTCATTCCTATTTGTGACTATTATTCCTAGGTATTTGAATTCAGCCACCTCCTCAAAATTCCCTCATTTGTCATTAGCTGTCCATTTCCATTATATAATCAATTTCTACGTGTGGCCATATATTTAGTTTTATTGATATTTACTTCCAGTCCTAATTTCTTAGTGTTCCTCAATAGTGTGTGCGTGTTGTCCGTTAGTATCTTCTCGCTATCGGCCAATAGTACTACATTGTCAGCATAAACTAACAGCTTATTAATACCATTGAATTGTAAGCCTTCCTCATTCTCTAAAGATTTAGTGGCATGCTCTAGTACAAAATTAAATAGTAGAGGAGATAGTGCATCTCCTTGCTTCAACCCATTCCGGATTTCAAAAGTTTCAGAAAACTGTTTCCCTACACGCACCCTACTCTTTGAGCCATTTAGACACATTCGTATAAGTCTAACTTTTTAGGAATTTCGAACTCCAGCAGGATACTATATAACTTCTCCCTCTTAATTGAATCATATGCTTTTTTGAAGTCTACATATAGTTGATGTACAGTACCATTATATTCCCATTTCTTTTCTAAAATCTGTCTTATACTAAAAATCTGATCTGTTGTAGGCCTGTTTCTTCTAAATGCACATTGATGATCTCCTAGAATGTCATTAATATAGGGAGTAAGTCTGCTTACTAATATAGGCTATTTGTAAGAATTTTTGTACGAAGTTGAAAGTAATGAGATACCCTTGTAGTTGTTGCAATCAGTTTTATCTCCTTTCTTATAAATTGGTACGATAATTGATTGCTTCCATTCATCTGGAAGAGCTTCTTTTTCCCAAATTATACTAAGGACCCAAAACATTCTTACAAAAGTCAGAATTAAAAAAAAGTTGGCTTGCTTGATGTAAAGTGGGAAGAACCTTCTGAAAAAAAATAACCGTAACTGGCTACAAATACCATGTAGCAGAACTCTAATTTGTCAACTATCAAAGTCGTTCGTGGAGTAAAACTAACGCAGCAGAAGAGTTAGATATAGCACTTGTGGCGACAGAATTAACATAAGCAATTCAAATGAAGCTCAGCAAGTGTGTCATTGTGGATTCCAAAGATGTTAAACATGTCACTTAGTCTAATATGCGTCGAGATGAGATAAACACAGGCACCATTTAACCACAGTCGTTTTCAAGAAAATGTTCTTTCACTTTTCAAAGCGTTGCCAATTTTTGTGGAAGCCTCGCTATCAAGGAAGCAGTATAAATGTATACGAATAGGTGATAAAAAAACTACATTTGTAAGAGTGTCCTTCAAGAAGATAAAAAGCAATGTTAGCCTGTCAGGTGGTAGAAGAATTAAGTATTCTTCCAAATGAACTAATGTATAAATTGGATTGTGATGATTCAGAAGATGTTCAGTTTAAACACAAAGTTGAAAACAGTTGTGATTCTGATGCCAATATATTTCAATCATCTTCAGCACTGCTACAACGGATAAGTCGCAGTAATAAAGGATCATTATTTCATCATCCTCGTTATTGCAGATCAATAAGAATTAAATGTATATTTGATACATCTGAAGTTACTAATGAAGAAATGGTCACATTAACCAGTTTAATACAAGTAGGAAAAGTCTCAAGAGCAGAAGATTATTATCAATGAAGCACACATTTCTGTATGCAATGCAGCAACTGAGACAACGTCTATATTTGCAAGGCTACCTGCAAAATCTTTAATGATTTATCAAAAACCAAAGCAGTAAGTAGAGAAGTTCTTGAGTTCGATTTGTGTATATTCTACGCCTGAATAAGATTGTTCGAATTCCTGTTGCAATTGTCCTATAAAATAAACATTATGAAATGGCAAAAGAGAAAAGATAAAAGAAAATTGTTCAGGAGAGGAAAAGATCTATTTAAAGAAGCAAGAAATGTAATAATGTAGATTTTCCCAAGACGGGCTATGGACGAAAGGTCTTCTTCTTCTTCTTAAATATAATTTGTAGGATTTTCATCCTGTTTATTTCCAAAATCACTCCTCGGAGGAAGACGTATTGGATGTGCATTCACTGTCTATCCATCTCTTGGCTGGTGTTCCTCTTGTTCTTCTGTTTGTAGAAAACGAAATATCGATAGAAGTAACAGCAACTCAAACTTATTCTAAACCTGTGGACATAAGATAGACGTAGAACAATATTCTGTCCATGATTTTAATGCTGCAGATTCATATTCATGGTATTGTACGTCTCCCCGTGATTCTGTCGTCTTTCATGTCCTGGTGCTCATCGGGAATGTATCACACGTCGCAATAAGCACTTCCGTTTAAACGGATATAATTATACAGGAAATTCTCATGACAAAAGGAAAGGCAAATCGTTGTTATAATAAGCATTTAATTTCTTGCTTTGAATCGAGCGAGGAAGAGACCTCAAGCTGAAAATGAAGATGGTGATGATGCGATTGAAACAAACAGTCCACATGAAGATGCCTGGGATGCAACGTCTAAATAATTCATAGTATTGCAGATAATTAATCCAAAAATCTTGTCATATTTTTTTTATTTCTCTTTATTAAATGTGTAAATAAATTATTTCCCAAAAAAAATTAATGTAGGGTCTCTCAGTACAGAAAATATCAAACATTAATTTTGTCCAATTTTTTTGAGTGAAACACGCTACGTGCCATCGGAATGACGTAACATATGATTTAATTGACAAAAAATATATATATTCCGTAAACCTGAAAAAATCGGGCCATGAATTTGATTCGCTTAGAGTACCGAGTTCTGGGTGATGCAGTTTTAATGATATTGTTTCGCCCAAGTCGTGCAGATTGTTGCAACACACCACACTCTGTTGACTTGCAGTGAAATATATTTAGCAGGCGGAATTGTTCACCACTTCGTTTCACAAGTCACGATGGGTTTCCCGCCACTTTTTTTTTTTTTTTTTTAGAAAACTGACATTTTACCGATTGTTACACAAGCATGTATCTTATTTTTACATAACTAAAATATAAGCAACGAAAACGGAAAGCGACACTTAAGATTTCACGAGCCTGTACCTCTAATAGTAGATACCTACAGCATAACTATCTTGCACTTCAAACATTCAATTTCATGATCACGCGGACATACATCCCTATCCAGAGTTAATATTAGCCTATCATTCACTGTAAAATTAACTTCCCTCAAATCAAGAATATTCCATCTCACTCATGGACTAGCTAGTAGTTATTCAACAAGAAGGTTCGATACCGGACGTGACACATGACCTGCCCATCGCAACCTACAAAGATCACTTATCTCACTGATAGTTTTCTCCATTCACTTTGTTCATCCATACCATGCGTATTCGTGTTCCTGGGCGTTGCATCGCATTCACTTGGAGTATTGGTGCAGGCTCATAGATGAAGATGCATTTTTTGTCTTGAAAATAAATATATGTTTAGAAAAACAAGATGTTAAATGATATTAATCCATAATTAATATCGGAGAGTATTTCAAAACTAGGTTTTCAATAACATTTTATATTTAATCTTAAACTATGATCATGGTCAAATGTAGTCACAAATTATTTTAACTATTTTTTTCTTGAAACCGGCTTCGTAGTTTGTTTGGACTTAGTCTGCTAGTGCATCGATTCATCCACACGCACACACACATACACACATACTCATACACATACACACACATATACACCCATACACATACACACACATACCACACACACATACACATACACACACATACCACACAAACACATACCACACACACATACACATACACACACATACCACACACACACTCACATACACATACACATACCACACACACATACACATACACATAAACACACACACATACAAATACACATACCACACACACACATACACATACTCATAAACACACACACACACATACAAATACACATACACACATACACATACACACACACACATACACATACACACATACACATACACATTTACACACATACACATACACACATACACATACACATACACATTCACACACACATACACATTTACACACATACACATACACACATACACACATACACATACACATTCACACACACATACACATTTACACACATACACATACACACATACACATACACATACACATTTACACACACACACATACACATTTACACACACATACATATTTACACACACATACACATTTACACACATACACATACACATTTACACACATACACACATACACATACACATACACACACACATACACATTTCACACACATACACATACACACATACACATACACATACACATTTACACACACGTACACATTTACACACATACACATACTCACATACACATACACATTTACACACACACACATACACATACACACATACACATACACATACACATTTACACACACACACACACACATCACACATTACACACATACACATACACACATACACATACACATTTACACACACACATACACATTTACACACATACACATACACACATACACATACACATACACATTTACACACACACACATACACATTTACAACATACACATTACACACATACACATACCCACACATTTTACACACACACATACACATTTACACACATACACATACCACATACACACACACACATACATACACATTACACATACACATTTACAACACACACATACACATACACACATACACATACACTACAACACATACACATTTACAACACATACACATACACACCATACCATACACACATACACATCAATACACATCATACACATTCACAACATACCATACTACACATACACATCACATACACATTTATACACAACACACATACACATTTACACACATACACATACAACATACACATACACATTTACACACACACACATACACATTTACCAATACACATACACACATCCACATACAACATGTACACACACACCATACACATTTACATACAACACATACACATCCACACCATACACATACCACATACACACACATACACATTTAACACCATACACATACACATATACACACATTCACATACACATTCAACACACATACACACACAACACACACACATACACACATACACATACACACATACACATACACATACACATTTACACACTACACATACACATTTACACACATACACACAACACACAAAACACATACACACACCATACACATACACACATTACACATACACATTACACACAACACATTACACACATACACACACAACATACACCACTACACATTACACACATACCATTACACACATACACATTTACCACATACACATACACATACACATTTACACCATACACATACACATCACACATACACACATACACATACACATACCATTTACCACATCACCAAACACACACACATACACATACACACATCACATACACATTACCACCCTACACATACACTTACACACACATCCACATACACATACACACAGACAAACCCACACACATACATTACACTTTACATACACATACACATACACAATTACACACATACACACAAACACAACACACATCACATACACATACACACATACACACATACATATACACATTTACACACATACACATACAGCATTTACCATACACACATACACACATACACACCGCACACAACACACACACACACACCACACAACATCACCACACACACACATAACCACACACACCAACACATACACATACCGCACACAAACAACATACACATACACATAACATACACACACACACACATACCACACCCACATACACATACCACACACACACAATCCACACACACACACACACACACACACAAACACACAACACATACCCTCACACACCCATACACATACACACACACATACCACCACACACAACGTACACATCCACATACTCATCCACACAACACAACATACTAGCAAAATGAATGGGAAAAACCACTAAGGGCCAAGTAAACAAATCTTTCTTTCCCACAGTACCCGATAGGCTAAAATTAAAACTCAAACTGACATATAAATTAACTATAATGCTAACAGGTCATGTAACACATCAGATCCTATCTAATAGATCAAAATAATATAAAACCCAAATTGTCCCTGCTGTGGCAAAGTGCAAGATATAAAACACATATTACAGGAATGTAAATTATTAGATAAGAAAGAGATAAACTCAAAGCAGTAGTTTTAAAGAAACCAGAATTGGCCAATTAAGAACAATGAAACTCATTGACACTTACAATAAGGAATTTTCAATATTTTCAAATTCAATTAATTTGATACACTTTAGGTTAAGTAAAACATAGAACAATAGTATTGTATATAGTTAACCATCTAGCTTTAAGTAAGATAATCTAGTTGTAAACACTTTTAATTTTATAGTTGTATAATAAGAACACCACAATGCATGTAGTATTACTCCTCGTAATGGAGCATGCAGTTGAATAATAAAATAAATTAAAAAAAAAGAACACACACATACACATACACATACACACATACACATACACACATACACATACACATACAACACACATACCACACACACATACACATACACATACACACACACACACACACACACACACACACACACACACACACACACACACACACACACACACACACACACACACACACACACACACATACACACACACACATACACATACACACACACAACATACACATACACACACATACCACACACACACATACACATACACACACATACACATACACACCCATACACATACACATACACACACATACCACACACACACATACACACATACACATACACACACATACACATACACACACATACCACACACACATACACATACACATACACACACATACACATACACACACATACACATACACATACACACACATACCACACACACACATACACATACACACACATACACATACACACATACCACACACACACACACACACACATACACATACCATACATACACATACACACACCCACACACACACACCCACATACACATACACATACACACACACATACCATCACACCATACCACACACACACTACACCCATACACATACACACACATACACATACCATCACACTACCACACACACAACACATACACACACATACACATACACACCATACACATACACATACACATACACACACATACCACACACACACATACACACATACACATACACACACATACACATACACACACATACCACACACACATACACATACACACACATACACATACACACACATACACATACACATACACACACATACCACACACACACACACACATACACACACATACACATACACACACATACACATACACACACATACACACACATACACATACACATACACACACATACCACACACACACACACACATACACATATACAGACATACACATATAATGAGACATGATCGACGAACAAATGTTCAATATTTCACTGGGCGCCACCCACACGTTGGTGACAAAAGTGTTGCTGAATTTCTTGCAAAAATTAATGTGAAATGCGTCCCTACAATCCACAGATAACCCCTTGTGACTTTTTTCCATTCCTTCACCTGGAAAAAATACGTTTCCAAGAGTCGTTTTCTATCTTCAGAATCAGTAGTGAAAGCTGCGGAGGCTGTTTTGAGAGACTGTCAAAAAATTGTTTCCAGCATTTCTTTACAGACTGGCAGAATCACTTTGACAAGTGCACTGCAGTCAGAGGAGAGTTCTTTGTGAAGAACCATCAACATGAAAACATTTAAACGAGTTTGTGAATCGCAGTATGCATTGCGTAAGAGCGCTCAAGCACCTCTGGGGCTTACGTAACATTATGCTGCTGTTTGACCGCACCGGGCGGCCATACAATTAATACCTTCAACTTATCCGGAAGCCGTTTCGATAACTTCAGTACCAGCAGGTCTACCAACCTAGTTCACACATTACCACAAGATTTTTAATATATTACATTATTATTATTATTATTATTATTATTATTATTATTATTATTATTATTATTATTATCGTTAATATTATTGCTATTGTTGTTGTTATCATCATCATCATCATCATCATCATCATCATCATCATAGTTTTATTAATTGAGCGCAGAAAGACGTGAAACTCAGTTAAACCTGGTAAATAAATAAAATTGTTATTATTATTATTATTATTAATATTATTATCATTATTATTAGTATTACTATTATTTTTTTCTCCAGGCGCGACAGGCCTAGAAGGCCCTTAGCCTACCAGCCGTCTGCTGGCCGCACATCCACATGTGTCAATCACAGAGGTAGATGATCATCTAGCCAGTGTAGAGGTGACATGTGGTCAGCATGTCGTGTCCCCCAGCCGTTATATCTAGTTTTCTCAACCTGGGGCCGCTACATATTGCAGCTACCCAAATGCCTCACGATGCTGTGTGGGCACCGGTCCCATACTGGCCGAAATACCATGAGAAAATTTCTTCCCCCATGGAGACTCGAACCAGCGCAAGTCCCGTAGCTCTGCCCAAAGGCTTCCTGCCTTAACCACTCGGCTACGGCGCGGGACATTACTATTATTATTATTATTATTATTATTAGTATTATTATTATTATTATTATTATTATTATTATTATTATTATTATTATTATTATTATTATTATTATTATTATTATTGGAAGTGAAAGCGGCACCTAGGGAACGTTGGATAGATGGAATGAGAAAAAGTATGGAAACTAAAGATTTGAGGAAAGATGATGATTTAGAAAGGAACCTCTGGCGACAAATCGCTTTGGATTGAAGGAGAAACACTGTATTGTGGAATATTTCTAATAAAATTATTATTATTATTATTATTATTATTATTATTATTATTTATTTATTTATTTATTTCAGGATTGTTTGTTATTTACACAAGTATCCTCAACCAAAATATACATTTTTTTCCCCTTCCACACTTCTCGGTCTTGAGTGTCTGCTTCTATCACATTTCACTCCTTCATGTTGTCTTGAATTTCCTTTATCCACGTTGGCTTTGGTCTACCACGTTTTCCTTTTCCAGGAGATATCCATTTTAATACTTCTTTGTTTGTTTCTGTGTCCCTTCTTCTCATTATATGTTCATACCATCTTAGTTGGATTTCTTCAATCTCTTGTAAATATCCTTTTCTGCTTTCATTATTTCTCTTATTGTATTATTTTTTATTTTATCTAATTTTGATATTCTTGCCGATCTTCTTAAAAATCCATTTCTCTGACTAATAATAATGATAATAATAATAATAATAATAATAATAATAATAATGGTTGGTAATAATGATACTAATGATAATAATAATAGCATTATTATTTTTTGTTATCGTTATTATTAAACAAACTTTATGACTTCAAATGCACGCGTTAATGGCATATTCTCTAAGGATTTCCTATGTTGTTGTCCACAGTCAGTGAATTCTTATTGTATCTCCGATATTCAGTTTTTAACATACAATCGAATATCATTATCCCATCTGCGACTAGGACATCTAATGGTATTCTCAAGGGTTTCCCAATAAAATTTATTAAGCATTTTTACTCATATTTTCTAGCTATATTTCCTACCTAGCTCAGTCTCTTAGATTTAATAATCCTGACAATATTACTACAAAGTACTTACATATTATTATTATTATATTATTATTATTATTATTTTATTATTATTATTATTATTATTATTAGTTTATGTTCAGAAAATTATTGGACGAATACGATAACTGGGGTTTGAAAATAAATTTAGAAAAAAACATTTTATATGGGATGTGGAGCCGAAACCCAAGATTTGATATTAGAAGATGAAAAGGGGTATATTAGAAGATGTGAGGAATTTGAATATCTGGGAGTAAAATTAGATAAAGAGGGAAACAAGAAAGTGATATTAAGAACGGAATAAATAAAGGTAGAGCAATAACTGCAATCATGAATGGAGTCTTATAGAATAGACATATAACCACGAAACATATGTTACAAATATATAATTCAATAGTGAGAAGTACTGTCACATATGGAGCTGAAGTTTGGAAATTCAACAAAAACTTAGAACAAAAAGTTATGTCGATGGAAATGGATATCATGAGGAGAGCAGCAAGATGTTCAAAATTAGACAAAATAAGAAATACTGTCATAAGAGAAAAAAATTAATATTGGTTATTCAATAGTAGATTATATACGGTATAAGCAACGAAATTGGTATGGGCATGTACGACGAATGCAAGAAGAAAGATTACCCAGAAAACATTGGGATGGTGTCCACCTGGAAGAAGGAGGAGAGGAAGACCTCGAAACTCGTGGATGCAGGAAATAAGAAATGGAATGAGAGCAAGAGGACTGGAGGACATGGATTGGATGGAGAGAGACGAGTGGAGAAGAAAAATAAAACTTTAGGCACAGAAAGATGTGTAAACATTAAAATTCTGTATATAAATAAAATTATTATTATTATTGTTATTATTATTATTATTATTATTATTATTATTATTATTATTATTATTATTATTATTATCGTCATCATTAAAAATTCAAGGATTTATGCTATTGCTGACAGATTCCATATCAGAATCCATATGTCAGTCAATTATTATTATTATTATTATTTATATTATTATTATTATTATATTATTATTATTATTATTATTATTATTATTATTATTATATCAACATCATCATCAAAACCATGCTACCAACTGGATGTTTTCCCTTTGGTTTCCTTACAAGAAGCTTTCATGTCCCTCTTTCATTCTCCATTAGTGCCACGTGTCCTGTCCATCGCAGTCAACGAGACTTACCTGTTCTTATTACATCTAGTTTCCAATAAAAATCGTGTATCACTGTTAAGAAGTCTCCACCATTCGCCTGTCTGTTCATCTCTCTTTGGTCCAAAAATTTTCCTAAGAAATTTATTCTCATAAACTCGTAATCTTTTCTCCTCCCTTAAAGTAAATATCCGTGTTTCACATCCATATAATAGAACTAAAAAAGAACAGTTTTATATTTTTTTTCAGTTTAACATTTTTTTTTTTTGAGAAGTTAGGACCACTAGAGTCCCTGTAATGCATAATACCCTCATTGTTGTCCCAATTTCTCAGTATTACTCAATAGATAGTATGTGTTGGCCCTTAGTATCTCCTCGCTACCACTCGATATTACTATATCATCAGCATAAACTAACAGCTTATTAATACCATTCAGTTTTAAGCCTTCTTCATCCTCTAATGATTTGATGACATGCTCTAGTCTAGTACAACATTAAATAGTTGAAGATATAGTTCATTTCTTTGCTTTAACCGACTGTGAATTTCAAAAGTATCTGAAAACGGTTTGGCTACGCGCACCATACATTTTGTATCATGTTGACACTTTCGAATAAGTCATCTAACTTTCTAGAAATTCCGAACTCCAACAGGATACTATGTAACTTGTCCCTCTTATCTTCAAATCAAATAAAAATCATTTATTGCTAGAAAACTATTAAAATACAATTGATGATACATATTTGAGGGGCTCATTTTCAAAACGTCTCTTGTCCACTTCACATCAAATCTGGCTTCTTGTGTTTCTGCATTCTTCTTAGGTTCCTCTATGTACAAATGTCATCATTTGGCTTCAGAACGTTCTTTAAACGACTAAAAAAACATGTATAAATGTGGCTATTGGAATCAAACTGACTCTTGTCCATAGCAAAATGGCGATCATAGATTAGTTTCAGGTTTGAAAACAAAATGTCTCATGTCCTTATTTGATGGTATATGCACCTAGACTCTTTGGTTTCAAAATGTCCCACATCCATCTAGTGAGTATTTTTACAATCACATAAAAAAACATGTTTTCTGCTGTATTTTGCATTAGTTCTCTTTGTTTGAAGGGAAATTTCAAGAGTGACAACACTGGTAATCATTTATAAAAGCTTTTATTTACATTTCAACGTGAGTAAACCAACAAGATACCTTCGCCGAATGTACAGGAAAACTCTCACTGTGTTTACAAAGAGACCTAAAACACGTCTGGGGAAAAGAATCGTATATACTCAACCTAGGATTTAAGGAGAGATCAGGGCTTGCTTGGTTTAGGCTAGAGGCATGGAAATTTCTAAAATTAGCGACGATCACGATATGCGAATATGTCCAATGTGCGGGAACTTTGAAGATGAGATACATATATTAGGAAAATGTAATGATTTAGAATATTGGAGACGTCAGTTATTACCGGAAAGATTTCTAAATTCAAATCGGGAAAGATTGGCATGCTACGAGTTATTGGTAAATCCAGAAAATTGGATAACCTCGGTAAATTTCTGGACAAAACGCGAAAAATAAGGACAACACTCATTCATGAATAAATATATGTTATCAAAATGCAATACCATTAATTATTAACAATTATATATAAATTAATTAGTGTATAATGCTGTTGTGTTATTATTTAATTGTAATATTAATGTGTTTTCTTTATGTAATTGTAATGTTAATGTTTTTTTTAGTGTATAATGCTATTGTGTTATTACCTAATTGTAATATATTGTGTTTTCTTTTTGTAATTGTAATGTTAATGTTTTTAGTGTATAATGCTATTGTGTTATTATTTAATTGTAATATTATTATTGTGTTTTCTTTATGTAATTGTAATGTTATTGCTATTGTGTTTTTACTTAATTATAATATTATTGTGTTTTCTTTATGTAATTGTAATGTTAATGTTTGTAGTGTATATTGCTATTGTGTTATTATTTAATTGTAATATTTTTAATGTGTTTTCTTTATGTAATTGTAATGTTATTGCTGTTTTTGTTTATTTTTCTTTACACTAGTACCAATTATTACTTTATTGTAACGGACTGTCAACAGCACGTACGGCTTACTGCCCGTGCGACCCATATTTGTAAAAATATTATTTGAACGTAATTCTACATTTCAACGGAAGTTCTTATTTGTATGCTTCTCTGAATATAGTACTTTTCAGTGAAAATTTCAAGTCGTTTAGGTGTATTCTATAGCTATTTTATTTATAGATTTCTCTTGGAAGACCTTCTTGTAAGTGGGAATTATATTATTACCAAATTACAGTTCAAATTCTTATAACAAATAACAATTTCATTTGACTGTCAAAAGAATTAAGTCCTCCCTAACATGACCAGGCAGCCTACTACAGTAGACAGGTGTACATATATAATTTGACAATTACGTCCACTGATAAGCATGTAAAGTATATATCTAGACATGGACGGAGGCAGACAGAGCCAAGGGCTCATCACGGATTACATCTTCAGTACATCACATACTAAATAACACAAATTTTATGAAATCTTCCATAGTCCGGTTGTTTACAGATGGCTGCGGGGGACAGAATAAAAACTGTTCTATTATATGCATGCTCATGTATTGACTAAAAACATGTGCTCCGCCTCATGTGAAAGAAGTTCTTGCAATTTTCCCTGTGCCAGGGCATTCCTACATACTGCCAGATAAGATCATTGGGAGGATTGAACTTGAACTCCAGGACATTGCCATACTTGTCAACCCTGATGTGTACTGGGACATTTACCATAATCATGGAACACTTTTAAAATGGGAACTGACTGGCATCTGTATGATTGGAAACTCATGTCATAACACAACGTGAAGAGCCCTGGACAGTGGCATTTCAAATTTGCAACAACGAAGAGATCATCAGTCGAGGAATGACTCCAGTTGAGGTTCCAATAAAAAGTAATAAAATTGGTGACATGAAGAGGCTTTTCAGACATCACTTTAGTGATCGATGGGAGGGAAATTCTGACTTGCAGTTCTACCATGAGATAATTAACAGATATACAATCGATGAAGACGTCTCAGAAGATAAACTGGAAGGAGGTATGAGGGAGGATGCTGATGAATTGTGAAGACAGATTCGTTCCTATTTCTGTTATCCAGTAATTTTTTGGAGTATTCTGAGTACACAATGTAAATATAAGTTTGTCATTATTTATTTACAATATATTTTATTTATTAAATAGTATTGTTCTTCAGAATTTTTCTTTCATTACTTGGATGTTTACAATTTTGGAAACAAAGTTACTCATGTCCATTACTTTTGTTTTCAAAAACGTCTTTTGTCCACTCGTTAGTTTCAAAATGTCTCTTGTCCAGATTATTTGTTCAAATTACATAAAAACTACTAATTTTGGAATAGAAATCATGATAATATAGTATAGTCTATGGTACCCTGAATGGCTAGAGAATATTTCTAAAGGGAATTGTGCGAATTTCAGACCTAAAAATGTTTTTCGTGGTTCCCCACAAATTTATGGAAAACGACTAGAGACGTTTTGAAAATAAGCTCCTCATTTAATGTAGCCACCCCTGAATGAGACCAAAGCCTTGTGTGAATTGTATGCCTTCCTGATGTCTGTAATAGTTGATGTACAAAAGGCCATTATATTCTCATTTCATTCTAAAATCTGTCTTATACTAAAAATCTGATTTGATGTAGACCTGTTTCTTTTAAATCCACATTGATGATCTCCTCTTATGTCATCAATATGGGGAGTAAGTCTGCTTACTAATATATTTTTTAAGAATTTTGTACGAAGATGAAAGTAATGAGTTGCCCCTGTAGTTATTGGAATCGGTTTTATCTCTTTTCTTATAGATAGGTACGATAAGTCCACCGCTGTGGTCTCGAGGTAGCGTGCTGCCTTGTCACGCAGCGGGCCCGGTTCGATCCCCGGTCGGGGCAGTTTTTCTGGGTGAGGTTTTTATCGGGGGTTTTCCTCACCTGTAAGACAAATGTCAGGAAAACTTTAAGGCCCAAACGGTCCCCGAAATCATATGGCCATCATCCTTATCATTATCATCCTTACCATTATCATTATCATCAACATCCTTCACCGGTGTGGAAAGCAACGGGAAGCTACCACACCTATACAATTCCCTAGTAAAGCTGCAAGCATAGCATGGAAATGCTATGATTGCAGTGAAGGACCTGCCTTCGGGCAGAATTACTATGGATGGTGGTACGATAATCCATTCTTTCCAATCATTTGGAAGATCTTTTTCCCAAATCATACTAAGCAGCTGACGTATATTGTCCATACAATTTTCTCCCCCTGGTTTTATCAGCTCTGCTGGGATTCCTTCTGTACCTGATGCTTTTTACATTTACCCCTGTAATGCCAAAGTTATCCCTGGATGCCGATGTTCTCCCATTATATGGAATAGTTTAATGAATTACGCTGGTGGTATCAAACTGTCGTTAAGTACGGTACTGTACATACAAAATCCTGCTACCAAAACAATGTAACTTAACTCGTAAATTATTTAAGATAGAGACAAGCCCTTTTTTTCTTGCAACGTATTCTACATCTCTCAGAGTTTTGTTTACATTTGTTGCACATTTTTATTTAAACGACAATGACGACACCACAGGAAAGTGCCCAATGTGTATGGTGGTATGTTGAGTCTGGTAAATCATCAGGACCCCATATCCCCATATCCGAATGTTATGGCGGTTAACACGTCCAGACACACAGAAATTCGCTTCATCGGAGGACATCATCCTCTGCAGGTACTCATTGTCTTCATCAATTGAGTTCATCATGGAATCAGCAAATTCCGCACGCCGAGGGAAGTCAGTTGCGTAATTTGCTGCCGCTTATGGAGGACTTTATTAATGGTTGATTTTGGTAAATGCAGTTCTCGTGATGCCGATTTTTGAGGTCTGAGTTGAAATGCAAGTTGCCCATTGTCGATAGTTTATTGGCTCACACCTGGTCGTCCACACCATGGCAAGTCCATTACTCTGCCAGTCGCTAGAGATTTCTCGGGCCATCTAATTATGAATGATTTGGATGGAGGATCTCTTCCGTATTGCCGGCGGAAATTTCGCTGAACAGTTGCTGGTGATTTACCACATTGGACCTTTACCTGTGCTGACGTCATTGTCGTTTAAATCACAATCTGCAACAAATGTAGACAAAACTTTGAGAGATGTAGAATACGTTGCAAATAACCGCATGTCTCTATCTCAAATCGTTTACGAGCTAAGTTACATTGTTTTGGTAGCAAGACTTTGTGGACACCCTGTACTTTAAAGTTTAAATATCCCATGTCTGTTTATAATATTGATGTTCAAATGTGGCTAACATTTTTAATCCAACATGGCCATTCTTCTGTGTGTTTCTCAATACTGCCTTTTTGAGGAGTTATGTTTCACTTCCTTCGAGCGACCCGACGGTCACGACATCTTCCGTAGCTTTGAGCTTAGTTAGTACATCTCTGGGCAGTTAGGGTGCTGCTGTTTCTGTAGATATCGTTTTCAGGAAACATTGTCAAGTTGGCAGTTACTAGTATTTTCTGCGGAAGATATGTTTTGCACTAGTTGTTTCCTGCTGCTATTGTCTTTCTGGTCCATGTGATGCGACTCTGTGTTCTATGGCAGTTGCTGTAGGTTTGTATTCTCTGACTATCAGCAATCTCTTTGCCTAATATTTGTCAGTGTCTTAGTATCCATTTGTATTCATTATCTAATATTGTACGCATACATTATCAAAATAAGTTTGTGACGCATCTAGAATTTCCAAGAGAGAAACAACGAATCTGGCCGCGAAAGCTTATTTAGTTACAAAATCATAGTTAATTAACGCGATAAACGAATTGTTATTTAATAACAAAATATTGAAGTCATTACAGTAGGCTTATGTCATTGAGATGGATGGCCAGGCACTCTGTCGGCGAGTAAATTCGTTACGTGAATCGAAGCAGAGAAAAACTTGAAAATCAAAGTAATCTTCGGTTGATTGGTCATCATCCTTGGACGAAGGACACTACCACTATGGTAGAAAATTCTAACTAACCGTGCAGAAATGAAATATAAACCGAACATATATCGTGATTAATACAATCCGTCTTGTTCCGAGGTTCGCGTGATCAGACAACGCCTGGAAATCTGAAACACTCTATGCCACTTATTGTCTTTCTGGCTATTTCCATATGTAAATGTCTGTCTGTCTATCTATCTATCTATCTATCTATCTATATATCTATCTATCTATCTATCTATCTATCTATCTATCTATCTATCTATCTATCTATCTATCTATCTATCTATCTATCTATCTATCTATCTATCTATCTATCTATCTATCTATCTATCTATCTATCTATCTATCTATCTGTCTGTCTGTCTGTCTGTCTGTCTGTCTGTCTGTCTGTCTGTCTGTCTGTCTGACTGTCTGTCTGTCTGTCTGTCTGTCTGTCTGTCTGTCTGTCTGTCTGTCTGTCTGTCTGTCTGTCTGTCTGTCTGTCTGTCTGTCTGTCTGTCTGTCTGTCTGTCTGTCTGTCTGTCCGTCCGTCCGTCCGTCCGTCTGTATGTCTGTCTATCCATTTTTCTGTTTATATATATAGAGTGTAATATAACTCAACGGTAAAATTTCAGGAATGAGTTCCTCATATGGAGAGAATAAAAAAATGTATTACAACATGGGTCCAGAAAATGATAATTACAGAGTTATTCGAACTTTTATGAACGTTAGGTTATTAAGGTTTACAGTATTTATTGACAGTCTGTTTTCTGTTGATTGTAGGCTGCTGTGATGTACACAAATGAAGAATATTGAGGCAAAAGGAGGTCACATTGAACATTTCATCTGACAGAACATGGGCGCTCCAACAAGTCCCTTGCATTTTTGTCGCCATGTACGTACTAATACACTTTTTTTATCCTCTCCATATGAGGAACTCATTCCTAAAGTTTTGTCGTTGATTTTTGTTACACCCTTTACATATAAGTTATATATATATATATATATATATATATATATATATATATATATATATATGTTATAGGCCTATTGTTGAGCCACTGATTACTAAGTTTTGACACGTTCCCACATGCCATTATCAAGGAATCGTCATGGATTGAAGGTTGGCCTCTGGCTACTGATTCCGATATTTTGACATGATTCCACATGTCATTATGAAGGAACGATTCTTTGATATTGGCATGTAGGATCATTTCGAAACGTCGTAATACCTGGACGAGATTTGAACCCGGATCTCCGAATAGGTACTTCAGCGTGATATCCATTACACCACCGGGCAAATATAATACAAACATTTATCTTTCTTTATATATATAATATATATATATATATATATATATATATATATAATTCTCCATTATTACTAGATGTAGTGAGAATTCAGTCATCTCTGCCATCTGGTAGCTAGTCACTATATATATATATATATATATATATATATATATATATATATTATTATTCTCCACTATTACTAGATATAGTGAGAATTCAGTCATCTCTGCCATCTGGTAGCTAGTCACTATATATATATATATATATATATATATATCCATCTGTGCAACTATCGTTCTAACATGAATCAATCCGCGTCCTCCTACCAATTTCTTTGCCTCTTTATATATATATATATATATATAATATATATATATATATAATTTCTCTGTCTGCCTCTATCTGCCTTTCTGATTTTCTAACTATCCATCTGTCTCTCTGTCTCTCTTCCCCCCTCTCTCTCTCTCTCCCTCTCTCAATCTGTCTCTCTCTCTCTCTCTCTCTCTCTCTCTCTCTATCTATCTATCTCTCTCTATCCATCCACTGTGACCATCTGCCCAATTTGAATCTAGCCTTAAAAAAAAAGATAAAAAACTTGAAAGAACAGACAGACCGAGTGAACGTGTCAATTCAACTGACGATAAATTTCAGGACAGGAAAAAAATACCATATTAATGTTCTTATTATCACTGTTACGAAATTCTTCATTCAGCTTTAATTTTTCCCTCTCACGGCTGTCTTAATCTGTCCAAATATTTACACGTGTTCTGTCTTCCCAAAACACTTCATCTTATGCAGTTCATAAATAAATAATGTCAATAAACTACACTAGACAATTGTAACTGATTACTGACCACTGGTATTAGTTGTGTAACTGCATGGTGTTAAAACCGATACTTGAACCCGGCACTGAATACTTTCCGTCTGCCGACCTTGTGATGCTGTGAAATGTGCCTCTGTGGCACATGAGAACTTGAAGACTTGCACAGTACCTGAAGAACACGCCCTGGAGGACTGGGTAACAAAACTGAATATTATACAACTCGCAATTTACCACCCTCTGAGTTAGGTCTTCACAGGCTGATTAAGGCTCACGTCGAGAGGAACTAAACGGCTTTTACCCGTATTTTTACCACTTGAATAGCGGCGTCTTTCCATATTATACACAGTGAAACTTTGATTAAATTTGTTTACGTCCGGAGAACTGAAAATAAATTATCAATGCGAGTGCCTGTAAAAATAATGCAAATCGAATACACATGTTCAAGAATCACAGTGATTTATCAAAATCATATTTTGAACATCCCATTTACAGTAGGTTACTTTAAACTACAGTATTTTATGAAATTGAAGCATTGGGTAAATTTAACTCTACAGTTTAAATGAAGCATTATTATTATTATTATTATTATTATTATTATTATTATTATTATTATTATTATTATATTGACTTAAGCTTTCACGGCCGGAGTTACTATGATGACCTTGTGGAAGATTTCCGGGATGTTGAACGTGGTCTTGAGGCTTGCAGTTCCCCGACGTTTCGCCAGAGTCTGCGTCCGGCATCCTCAAGGGTTGTCTTGAGACTGTCTTAAAGTAGTCTGGGTGGAAAGGCCCTGCGGCTAGCCAAATTAATGACAAGCGGTGAGCAATTCCTTTTGGTTCTCCAGGATGTCCTAGAAAGGAGAACCCCGGGTTCCTGCTTAAGCATTAGCCCCGGTGTGATTTAGAGTATGATTGAGTACCGATATGATAATAATTAATAGCGCATAACCAACATTCAAACCTGCATGGTAGCGACGATGTGCTCCGACTTGTGTATGATTTCGATAATTTTAAAATATTTTTAAATATGGCGCTTGTGGCCGTCAGCCAATCAGAGGCTGGTGATTTTTTAATGTGTGATTTTTTATATTAATTTGTTAGGATATCGTGACCGAATGATATCCATGGTGTTCTTGATGATAGTTTTAAGCTAATACCGAGATATTGTTAGTTTAGGTTAATTTAAAATTATTATTGTCGCGAATTATGTGTTAGCCATTGTCTTGAGACTGTCAACTACCTGCCCTATTTATACATTTATGTGCAACGTGTTCTCTGCGCGGTCCGTTCGGCTCTTGTGGCTGATGTATCATACTTAACAATATGCTTTCTTTGCAATTCTCGAATTACGGGTTGACGGTGGTAAGCTTTTCCGCTTAGCTATGTTAACCCTTTTCTTCGTGAGATTCTTCTCGACTTCTTCAACGATGTGAAGTCTTTCTTCTAAAGTACGAACTTGTTTAGCAGCCATGTCTATCAAAATCGGTAAAGGGTTACGAAGAGTCGTGAATCGAAATTGTAAAAACTTAAACTGAGGAACGTGAAGACTGGTAGAATAGACAAGAGTAGTTCTTAAGAATGGAACGGTTCAGTGATCCGGATCCCATTGTCTAGTCGTATAAACGTTTCAAGGGAGATCGAAGAGAAATTAACAAACAACCATAAGAATTTTTATTCACCTTGCTACAGCACATAGCAATATGGGAATTATATCGCTCTCGACTGAAAATTCTAACCCATAAATCCGGGAAAACGATCAATCGAGGAACGATATATGCAGGGGGTTTCTCATAGTTTAAAAGTGATTACTACATGGACTGTAGAAATGCAATGATGGAACCGGGAAAATTATGAAACCGGACGATAAATCGAGTTTTCATTACATACATACATACATACATACATGTATATGTTAGATTGTAGATTTTCGCGGATATAAGTATGATTAAGAAAATCGAAAAACCCAAGTAGCCTTTCTTAATCATATATATATATATGTGTGTGTGTGTGTGTGTGTGTGTGTGTGAGTGAGAGAGAGAGAGAGAGAGAGAGAGAGATAGGGATAGAGATTAAAGTCTATTTTATTGCTGTTTTTAATTATAATAACAATGAAATATATTCGCAGGCACCATAATAATAATAATAAAAATAATAATAATAATAATAATTATTATTATTATTATATATTTTGTTTACCTGACATAGTTAAAGCGTTATTATTTTCATTATTACTTTTACTATTATTATTATTATTATTATTATTATTATTATTATTATTATTATTACTATTGTTATTAATACAACTGCTAATAAAATAAAAGAAATGTATGACGTAAGCTGTTAAAATTAAAACAGTAATCACAGATATTTGTGTAATTCTCAGTAGTTGGCAAACTGCTAAGTAAAGTGCAAGACATAAAATGTGGCCGCTCGCTCATACCCGGATATTATGAAGTCAACGTTTAGCTAATTTCGTTAACGCGTGAAATAAAATCAATAGTATTATAATTACGAATTCTGAGTGAGCAGTAGATTCGCGTATGATCCGTACGAATGATCTTAACTACAACTGGGGACCAAATTGCATATTACTTTCCAGTGCATTATCTTCACGAATCATCACTATTTTGTATGGTTTTGAGTTGCAAATAACTGCATATTTTGACCATGTTTATAATTGCAACATATTTTAATAACTTCAGGAATAAGAGGTAAGTTTATAGGGATTTGAATTTTTTTTTTCTTATTCGATGTTAATTTTTTTAAACATCATTTTTGTATAGAAAATAAATACAGAAACAAATATTATTACATGAAAACAACTACGGGAGGCGATTAAGTGTTTAAAAAACTTATAACAGCAAAATAAATTAGAATTTAGGTTGCAGCGTGCACAATTATATACGAGTACTATATTAAATTTTTAACCTGGCAGACATCAGTGTATTAATTAACAAAGGATAGTGTCTTATATATAGGCCTATTGAAACTTTTTCAACCATAATTGCATACATACATCGTGTTCCCCTTATTAGTGTAATAAAATAAATAACTATAACTTTTAAATTAATATGAATCTATAGATGAAACTGATTACTACAAATAGTGAAAACTGGGAATTGATTTTACCTTATGTTCCATAAACTTCAACATGACCTCCATTAATGGCACGGGAAATGTTAAACCGGTGTTCAATCTCGACCCTTGTGTTATGAAGCATATTTTGTGTTATATTGTTGGCAGCAGCTAAAAGTATTTCTTTTACATCTGCCAAATCACTACTGGTGTCGTGTAAACGTGGTCCTTAACAAACAACCACGGGTTGGGAGGAAAAAAGGTGTAATTTGACCTGGTGATCTGTCAGGCCATGTGATACACGGTCATCCTCTTCGATCCATCTTGCAGGGAAGTGTTCGTCTAAGAATGTGCGAATTACTTTCACAAAGTGTGGTGGACCCCCAGCTTGCTGGAAAATTGTTCCATCAGGCAGTTGAGGCACAACGTGTCTATGTACGTGGTTGTAGAGACCGTCTTCTCATAGAAAAACAGGGATTTATGCTATACGATTCCGTTGGTTGAATTACAGAATCATGTTCTGATAATGAATAATGACTGCAGACAAAATACATTCTGCTGCGGTGTCCACTCTTCCACAAGACAAACGATTCGATAAGAATAATCCTATGAAATGATCTGCGTATGCGTGCAATGCGTGACGCTTATAAGTTTAACAACATCAGATTAAAACATACCAACCTTTATTGTATTACGTTTATAAGCGAAACTTGATGTATTAAAAAAATCTCTATCTATCTTCGGGTTCTTACAGCTGCTGCCGTCTTCCCGTGCCAAACCTCCAAAGCCTACGGTCTTGGGCATCTTCGATGCTTAGCCCTCTAGCTTGCATTACTGGCTTCATGTTTTCCTTCCATGTTAACCTCGGTCTTCCTCTTTTCTTCTTTCTGTTAGGATGCCATTCATATAGTTGCTTCGGCCATCGCTCATCTTCCATTCTTAAAACATGTCCTAACCACTTTAATTCCTTTTCCTCGATTCTTTCAATTATGCTTTCTTCTGCTTCCATTTTGTTTCTAATTTCCTTATTTGTGACACGTTCTAATTTAGACTTTCTGGCACTTCTTCGTAAATAATCCATTTCTAGAGCTATTAGTCTATTCTTGTAGTACTTATTGATTATCCATACCTCACTTCCGTACATTGCAACAGATTCCACCAATTTTTACCAATATATTTCTTTGTGTCTTTCCAAATATGCTTATCCCACCATATGGAATTTAATGATGATATTATTTTGCTACTCAATTCAATTCTATGTTTTATGTTCTCTATGCCTATACCTTCGATGTTATCCATAATCATTCCCAAATATTTAGTTTGTTTCACTTGCTTTATTTGGATTCCATCTTCCAATATTAAGTTTTCTCTTTCATTGCTATTTATTGCCAGATATTCTGTTTTTTGTAAATTTACTGTGAGACCCCATGATTCATATGTGCTTTTCAACCTTTTTATCATGAATTCCATATCAAAATTGTCTTGCGCTAAAACCAGTTGATCATCGGCAAATTGTAATGTCAGCAAAAATCTATTGCCTATTGGGATCCCCATACCTTTGCAGCTTTGTTTCCATTTCGTTAATATAAATTCTACATAAATATTAAATAAAATTGGTGATAGACTGCACCCTTGTTTCAATCCCTTTGAGGTGTTTATAGGATTAGACATTATATTTCCCATTTTAACATAAGCGGAGTTATCTTTATAGGTTTGTTTAATAATTTCTATTAGGTTTCTGTCAATATTGTATTTCTCCAATACTTCCCATAATTTGTTCCTCGGAATTGAGTCATAAGCTTTCTCTAAATCTATCATTGTCAAATGGGTTTCTTCTCCAACTGCAGTCCGTTTTTCAATTAACTGTTGTATTGCAAATATATTGTCAACACATGACCTTCCTGGTCTGAATCCATTTTGATCTTCTCCTAAAAATACGGATCGCATAAATCCAGTCTCCAGCTTAAGACAGTATTCGATATAAAACGTAAGTCTTAAAAAATCGTTTGTTTCACCCTTATCAATGGAGGTCTTCCATCTTCGTGAATAAAAAGTTAATATAGGACCTCCATAGTAATGAAGTAACTTTATGGGATGGGAGAGAGAGTGGTAATAAATATCATTAACGTATGTATGTCATAAAATAAAGTTTATTTACTCTACATATGCGATAAGAAACATTTAAATTCATCTTCCACGAGTTTAATGGATTTAGCTTCGCCAGTGATTTCAACTTGAAAAACACATTAACGTTGTAGCCAGGCACGCACATCGCTGTTTTTCGAGGAAAATACTTTCACTTCGCGGGAGAAATTAGTCCAGACTTATCATGAAAACATTAGTTACAAATTCGCAGTTTGATGCGATAAATAATGCGTATGTAATTCTTCAACCGAGATACATTATGAGATCTTGTAAAAAATAATTATTGTCATAAGTAATGCCACGAGTGATTTCCAAATTATGTAGGGGATTTGTTAGGACTAGTAAACGAATACATTTAAGCTGTTTGCTCACAAATCGTTATTTAAATATTGTTATTTTAAAAATATTTATATATTTAATGTAAACGGCGATGTTTGAAAACAAATGAGAAATGTTTGGTTATGTTTCATTTGTTCATCACTGCAACTTGATCATACTATTTATTACCAAATGGGATCGCATTATTGTAAGAATGTACCCTAGTGGAGAAAAAATGAAACACATCAAACTGTATATTATAACCAACATTATAGGTTATTAATTCATTTTTTTCGGAAACAACTCAGTAAAATCGGTATTTAAAAACACAATTATTGAACACACAGTTAACAAATGTTCGTTATTTGCTATATTCAACGTATTTGTTAGAGAGTCAGTCAATGCAAAATAATCCTCTGACCTGTTCAGAATATTTTGGTAATCAACATTCGATAATTATCGAGGTGAAACACGATTGTGATTGGCTGTAAAACAAAAATTCATTGAAACGTGATTGGTCATTGACTCCCGTTTGGGACATGAGTTAACCCATTTGCATCAGGTTTAAATGCTCAATGCATTTCTCCAGAAACCGGATTTAAATCATCGTAAAATACAGTGTCTATTTTCAGACATTCAAAACAAACAAAAGATAACGGTAGAGGAAAGGTGCCTAATATGAGACACAGTTCTTTAAATACTTGTTGTGCAATCGAACATAGACAGAAAGGTATTTACATAATATCATTACTATATAACATAGTTACATTTTACAACGCAATTATCAAATTTGCAATAAAAAAATTTAAAAAGGCGTAATTACTTAAATATTGATGACATGTCGTTTCTTAGAGTTGAGGAAAAGGTCTCCTAATATGGGATAGTAATAAAGATTTTCTTAAAGTCTGATTAACATGAAACAAGACAGTTTAATTTTACATCTTCATATATTTAATGAATTAACTGTCACGTCACACTATTTGCGTCTAAATTTACTACAGTCAGGACATAAGAAAATATTTTCTTCGACGTCACAGTCTTCATGAGCTCAGCGATAACATTTTGAACACTGTGCCCATTTTCCCCCGTGCTTATCATCCGAAAAACGATCAGTGCAGAAAAGACATTCAGTATCTTCGTCATTAATGTCCAAATTCGAATCACCACTTTCACCTAGATAAACATCAGACTCAGAGTCACTCGTAAATTCTTCTGATTTTCTTTTTTAATATTTTTTTACTTCTTCTCGAAAAATCTCTTTGCTGCTGTTTTCTTAGTTTCTTAGCTAGCTGAAATGCCATGCTCCTTATGTCCTTAAATCTGAAGAGTATAAAATCGTTTTTCCATGGCGTCCCCTTAGTTTGACGATATAGGTTAGGTATCAGTAGAACCAATCATTTAAACGTAAATTAACGGAATTTTATGCAATATTAATAAATTTATTGTTATAATTTAATGTATAATTTATAATAAACACGCGAGGAAACAATTTCTCAATATGCGATAGGGTACCCTAATATGCGGTACTATCGCATATTAGGTACACCATGGTAACGTATATTAGGAGCTAGCCATCTTGAAAAAAATCAACGATTTTGAGAACCACCTTCGGTTAAAAACAAAACCAATTTTTGTTAAATATAGGTAATTATATAATAAATAAGAACAATTAAACAGAACAGCTGCATCCAATCACGTTTAAGCACAGATGTCCAAGGAGCACCTAAACTACTAAAACTTGAAATTTAAGTTTTTGAACAACAACCTCTACCCACGCTATCCAATCTCGCACTGGTGCCTTCGTTCATGGAATCATACTTGGACTTGCTGGGGACCTAATTTAGAAACCTTTCAGTAGAGTTCATCACATACTATGATCAGAATCGAAGTATCGCATATTAGGGAACTATCCCATATTAGACACCTTTCCTCTACTTGAGATCACAATAAGGGTGAAGGCCAAAACACATTCATCTACTGTTCATAAATGTTAACAAAAGATTACCCTGCCAAGGGATGTACAAAATATTGAAAATATATAACAGAAGAGTTAAGCGAGTCTACCTCGTGTTCTGAGGCGAATGGGTTAAATAGTCAAATAAATGGATATTGTGAAAAACGGCTATAACGGCTAGGGGACCCGACATGCTGAATACGCATCACCTTCGTGCAGCCTGTCGCGCCATGGAGCAATATTACCATATTAACATTTATGATAAAATTCCGTTGAGATATCAGTCTCAATAAAAAAAATAATATGAAATTATGAAGGTTCTCTCTCTTCATGTTTTTTGAAACTTTTAAAATTCTGTAGCTAAATGCTGATGACGGGGAAAGTTTCTGAGAGGCTGAACCTTTTTTTTTATTTTATGTTCTGGTCACAGTTCAGTTTACTATATTAAATATTAAAATAATAAAATATATATCTGATAGGCCTATAACAATCGTCTTTGACTAAGTAAGATTTTAGTTAAAACGCCTCGTAGGCCTTTCGGAAAATGTTCCATTCATCAGTTAATAAGGTACTAAATATTATCGGGTAAAATTCTCTATAAATGATCCAGGTCGTTGGGTGTATTCTCGTTTAATAGATTTTTCTTCTTTGCTCCTTTTAAAATTTAAACTAATTTAAGAACATCTCAGAATTATCACCCCTTTAAAAACCCTACTAAACTACCTGAAATCTTTGTACAGAATTTTAACTGAAAATATTTATTAGATCCAAAGTTTTATGAGATGATAATGGAACATATTCTGGAAGTTCTGCGAAGTATTTTTAATGAAATCTTACTTATAGCCCACGTAATTTCATTAGTCAGATCAAGGTCAGTCATCTTTCCCATAACGTCTTAAACATGAGTGCAGTGTTGCATGATGCAATGCGCATGGATCAATTGTGGCAGCTATGCTAAGCAGTGATATTGATTCCATTAATAGAAATACGTGGATTATAGTTGAGGACGGCTCATTCTAGGTCTACCAACTGGGCGTTTTCCTCCTGATTTTCCTACAAGAAGCTTCCATGCACCTCTTTCATTCCCAATTCGTGCCATATGTCCTGCCATCTCAGTTTACGAGACTTGAGTGTTATCATTATATCTGGCTTTCTATAAAAATCATATAGCTCACTGTTAAGTAGTCTTCTCCATTCATCCGTCTGTTCATCTCTCTTTGGTCCAAAAACTTCCCTTAGAACTTTATTATCTCAGGTACACATTTTATTTAATTTGACTATTTAACTCATGCCCCAAATGGGAGTCAATGACCAATCACGTTTCAATGATTTCTGTTTTACAACCAATCAGAGTCGTGTTTCATGAAATATTTATCAGTGTTATAATTACCATATTAAAGAAATCTCCTCCTTTTTAATATTCTGAACAGGTTTGACCATTATTTTGCAGTGAGTGAGCCTATAAGAAATACGGCTACCAGATTGTATATATAGTGCACATAGCGCTTGCAGGAGTTAATATAAAACATTTGTAGCAATTGATTATACCACCAGAAAAAGAAACCACTGTTTGGACTTACTTAAATGTATTTTTTCCCAGGTAATAATCCAGAAAAATATAATTGTCATATTTACATCATACGACATCAGAAATGAATTAATATACAGTTTGTTGTGTTTCATTTTTCCTCCACTAGAGAGCATTCTTACAATATTGCGTTCCTTTGGCAATAAATAGTATGATCTGGTAGCAGTGATAAACAAAAGAAGCAGATGAAGCGTACCTATCGTTTCTCATTTGTTTTCAAACATCGCCGTTTACATTAAATATATAAATATTTTAAAATAACTATAGTTAAATAATGATTTGTGAGTAAACAGCTTAATTTTATTCGTTAAATAGTCTTAACAAATGCCACTCTTTTTTTCCAAATTCTCTAGATAAATTCACTCCTCACTTAGTGAGTCGTGAATTTATCGATAATTTGGAAATCACTCGCGGCATTACTTATGAAAATTGCCAGGAAATATGAACGTATATTTTCATACTTATTTAATGGGACTTGAAACCCATGTAAGATCACGTACTGAAACGACTAATTATCAATCCAAATGATGGGCCAACTTTTAAACCAAGAAATAAATATGACATTTTAAAAGTTTTCATCTTTCCAGACCATTCTCTTCCTTTAATAATGTGAATCTTTGTGTTAGAATATATTTACTGTTATTGGTAACAATGTAATACCCAGCGTGCGCTGCTGCGCCTAAATAAATGAAAAATGTCTTAAGTTTAGTAAAAACAAAACTACTTACAAATTTATATCGTAATTATTTTTAGATACCCCGTTCCGATTACGCGGTGTTGCCCGGGAATCCACTTATCCCGATCTTCTTGGCATCAATGACCAGAAAGACAAAAATTGTTATTTTGAATTATCCGTAAAAGAGACATATACAGCATGCTCTCGCGGACATTTCTGAAGAATTTTTTGAAATATTCAATTCTGTGTACATTAATTTGGTGTATTTGTTATGATTTAGAAAAAGAGACTTTTCGGTGCACCGATGCATTTTCTTTTTAGCTCCGGCCCGTAGGGTAATATGTTGCATACGTTAATTGTCCGAGAAAAAGTCTCTAAAATCTAAATGATGGTGAACCCCCCCTTCATATCGGTAAGTCCACAAAGGACAGACAGACTCACACTTGTTTTTATTACAATAATTACTTCCATCCCAAGTTTCCTAGCTATGTCTTATTCAAAAACCACTACAAATTCAATAGGCAAACAAATAAGTTAGTTGGGATTGACATAAATCAGTGACGAAGTGTCAAGTTAAGTTGTTCAGTTGTTAAGATGATAGTTTGCAGATTTGTCTTTAAACATGTGAAGTTGCTGCAGATTTCTGCTTCTTGGACAAATATAATGGCTTCGCTTGCCCATAAACGAGTAGAGAGATAATTGCATTTCCGTTAGGTTTTGTTGTGGGAATCCCCCAGCCCAAGTATCAATATTAGTGACAGCAAACTAAACATTTTCGGCAAACATAAATTAAATTCATCTGTCCAAACACTTATTTCAAGCAATTGGTTTTCACTTTTCCATGATGCATTGATTACCAAGCCTACGTTCATTGAACTTCCTTAGTTAGGTGCTGCCAGTGTTTTTGTACTCCATCTTGTAATAATAATAATAATAATAATAATAATAATAATAATAATAATAATAATAATAATAATAATAATAATAATAATAATAATAATAATATCCCTCCATGGTATCTTTACCTTGTCGTGGTGGAGTGGCTTGCGTGCTTAAATGATCCTGAGAGCTATGCCGGCGGTAGCATTGTTGCCAATAGGGTTACCCATGCCGGACTGGTCGAAGGTGATAAGCCAGACGAAAAAAGTACCTTGGGCGAAAGAGTGACGATCTTTCACCGTAAAAATACAACCGTCAAGAAATGCGGACATGGGTTCATCTGGGGTAAAATTTTCAAATAGTCCCCCATTCGGTTCTCCGGGCGGGGACTACTTCAGGGAACCCATGCCAAAGGCTCAAACACAGGGACTTGTTCCTAGGAACATGGAATGTTAGGACTTTATACAATAGTGGGGCACTAGAGATATTAACGCGGGAACTAGATAAATTGCCCTTGGATATAGTCGCTTTACAGGAAGTTAGGTGGCCAGGAGAAGGTAGTCAGGAATCAGGAACCTTTGCATTATTCTATGGGGGTGCAGAAGACCTGCATTTGGAACGGGTTTTTTAGTCAGAAGGAGATCCTATCCGCTATCCGAGATATTAAGTTTGTTAATGATAGGATATCATACATAATTCTAAAGGGTAAACGACATGATTTTATAATTGTAAATGTACATGCCCCCACAGAAGATAAAGATGACAAGATCAAGGATGAGTTCTATGAAGAATTAGAATGCTTATTTGATAGCCTTTCACGATATCATATGAAAATTGTCTTAGGCGATTTTAATGCAAAAGTGGGGCGGGAAGATATATTCAAACCAACAATAGGCAAATTCAGTCTTCATGAAGATAGTAACGACAATGGGGTTAGATTAGTCACATTTGCCACATCAAAGAATCTCATTGTTAAGAGCACAAAATTTCAGCATAAGGATATTCATAAATACACCTGGACGTCCCCAGATGGAGAAACTCAGAACCAGATAGATCATGTATTAGTGGATAAACGCTGGCACAGTAGCATCATTGATGTTAGATCAGTTAGAGGGACAGACTGCAATTCGGATCATCATCTGGTCAGAGTGAAAATCAGACAACGGCTATCGCTTATGAGAGGAAACGAGTGCTAAAGATGATTCTGTAAAATATGAATTAAAAACTTGAGAAATGATGAAATGCGGCAAGAATACCAAATCAAAATTGCTAATAGATTTGAAGTACTGGAATCTTCAGATGACAATGTGGCAAACGAAGAAGAACCTGATATAAATAAAGAATGGGAGGCTATAAGAGATACTATTAAATTGTCAGCATCAGAAAGCATTGGTTGTTTAAAAAAAGAGGCAAAACAAGAAATGGTTTGATGAGGAATGTGCCAACATTGTAAAGAAAAGAAAACTAGCAAAAATTAAATGGTTACAACGAGCCAAATGAGGTAAATTTAGAGCAATTGGGTATGATTAGACGGGAAACAACTATGTAACTAAAGAGTAAAAAGAGGGAATATTTGAGAGAGAAGATTAATGATCTTGAGATGAATGCAAAAAATAGGAACATTAGAGAATTATATCAGGGGATTAGTATAGAGAAGAAAGGGTTTCAGGCTAGAACAAACATAATTCGAAATGAAAATGGGGATATGATTGCAGATTCTAGGAGTATATTAAATAGATGGAAAAGTTACTTAAATCAGCTATTAAATGTACATACAGAACAGGACATTGAGGAGGTTAAGTTACAGACAGCAGAAATGCTAGTCGCAGAGCCAAGTGCATTAGAGGTTGAAATGGCGATTGAAAAATTGAAGATGTATAAAGCATCAGGTTCAGATGAGATCCCAGCAGAAACTCATAAAATCAGGAGGAGAAAAATTGATAGACAAAATACGCTGGTTGCTTAGTATGATTTGGGAAAAAGAAGCTCTTCCAGGTGAATGGAAGGAATCAATTATCGTACCAATTTATAAGAAAGGAGATAAAAACTGATTGCAACAACTACAGGGGCATCTCATTACTTTCAACTTCATACAAAATTCTTACAAATATAATTTAGTAAGCAGACTTACTCCCTACATTGATGACATTCTAGGAGATCATCAATGTGCATTTAGAAGAAACAGGTCTGGTACAACAGATCAGATTTTTAGTATAAGACAGATTTTAGAAAAGAAATGGGAATATAATGGCACTGTACATCAACTATATGTAGACTTCAAAAAAGCATATGATTCAATTAAAGAGGGAGAAAGTTATATAGTATCCTGCTGGAGTTCGGAATTCCTAAAAGTTTAGTTAGACTTATACGAATGTGGTCTAAATGGCTCAAATAGTAGGGTGCGTGTAGGCAAACAGTTTTCAGACACTTTTGAAATCCAGAATGGGTTGAAGCAAGGAGATGCACTATCTCCTCTACTATTTAATTTTGTCCTAGAGCATGCCATTAACTCTTTAGAGAATGAGGAAAGGCTTACAACTGAATGGTATTAATAAGCTGTTAGTTTATGCTTGATGATGTAGTACTATTGGCCGATTAGCGAGGAGATACTAAAGGCCAACACGCACACACTATTGAGTAACACTAAGAAATTAGGACTGGAAGTACATATCAGTAAAACTAAATATATGGTCACAGGTAGAAATTCAGTATATAATGGAAATGGACAGACAATGACAAATGAGGGAAATTTTGAGGAAGTGGCTGAATTCAAGTACCTAGGAACAATAATCACAAATAGGAATGAGACGCACAAGAAAATTAAACATAGGCTCAATTCTGGAAATGCATGCTATTATGCATTGACAGGAGACTTTTGATGTCCCAACTCCTTTCAAAAAACATCGTTTAAACTGAAAAATATATAAAACAATTATTCTACCAGTTATATTATATGGGTGCGAAACATGGACTCTTACTTAAGGGAGGAAAGGAGATTACGAGTATTTGAGAATAAAGTTATTAGGAAAATTTGTTGGACCAAAGAGACGATGAACAGACAGGTGAATGGAGAAGACTACATAACAATGAACTACATGGTCTTTATAGGAAGCCAGATATAATAAGAACAGTTTAAGTCTCGTAGAATGCGATGGACAGGACAGGAAATGTTGCACGTATGGGGAATGAAAGACGTGCATGGAAGCGTCTTGTAGGAAAGCAAGAGGGAGAAACGCCCAGTTGGTAGACCAAGAATGAGGTGGAGAGAAGAAAAAATGAAACTATGAATTGAGGGAAGGAGTAGATTATACAGGGAATGATTGGAAAGCATTAGCTCAGGATAAGGATGTATGGAGAGGCTTATGTCCGCGCGGCCATGAACCTACGGGTTCGATAGTGCCAGTGAGTAAGTAAGTAATAATAATAATATAATAATAATAACAATAATATTAATAATTATAACAATAATAATGATAATATTATAATAAAAATAATAATAACAATAATAATAACAATAATAATAACAATAATATTAATAATTATAACATTAATAATAATAACAATCATATTAAAAACAACATAATAATAACGACAACAATAACGACAATCCATCCATCCATCCATAGTAATTCTGCCCGAGGGCAGGTCTTTCACTGCAATCATAGCATTTTCATGCTATGCTTTGCTGCTTTACTAGAGAATTGTATTTGTGGTAGCTTCCCGTTGCTTTCCAGACCGGTGAAGGATGATAATGATGATGATAATGATAAGGATGATGATGATGATGATGATGGCCATATGCTTTTGGTGACCGTTTGGGCCTTAAAGTTTTCCTGACATTTGTCTTACAGGTGAGGAAAAACCCCGATAAAAACCTCACCCAGAAAAACTGCTCCGGCCGGGTATCGAACCCGGACTCGCTGCGTGACAAGGCAGCACGCTACCTCGAGACCACAGCGGTGTACACAACGACAATATAATAATAATAATAATAATAATAATAATAATAATAATAATAATAATAATAATAATTGCTTTATTTATAGCTATCACAGTTAAGACCATAAGGCCTTCTCTTCCACTCAACCAGCGAATACTAAATTTGTACAAAAATTACATACTTAGGCCTATTACAATTCTGATATATTATTAAAATACAGACTAAACAGAAGGCAATGGTGATGTGATCCAATACTAGCTAACACCAAGAAAAACATGGAATATAATAAAATTAAAGTAAAATAAAATAAAATAAAGTAAGTGAAGTTTCCTAGATGATTATTATTTTCAGAATGCTGAATACAGTTGTTATGCAGTTAATGTTTCCATTGTGTCGAACTTAAGATATCAGTTAATTTGTATTTAAATAATGATAGTGATTGACAGTCTCTGACATGACTGGGAAGTGAGTTCCATGCTCTAGCCATATATATTGTGTAACATTTAGAGTATAGACATGTATTGTGCTGTGGTATCAAATGTAAAGAAGAGTCTTGTGATCTTGTTCCTAAATTGTGATGAACCGATACATTTTGAAAAAGTGTTGATAAATAACTTGATAAATATGTGTGCAGGATTTAAAATAGTAAAGCATGTGAATGTAAAGTTCTTCTGTTATTTTGGAGTAGCCATGATAAGGCCTGAAATGAAGGAGACACGTGGTCATAACGACGGAGATTGAATACAAATAGAATGCACACATTATGAGCACGCTGTAGTCTTTCAGATAGATCAGTTGTAAGATTAGTCAGTAATATGTCTCAGTAGTCGAAGTGTGCCATTATAAGAGTCTGTACAAGTATTTGTTTTAATTTTGTGGGAAGGAAGTTTGATGAGGAATGTGCCGACATTGTAAAGAAAAGAAAGCTAGCAAAAATGAAATGGTTACACGAGCCAAATGAGGTAAATTTAGAGCAATTGGGTAGTGTTAGACGGGAAACCACCAAGTTACTAAAGAGTACAAAGAGGGAATATTTGAGAGTGAAGATTAATGATCTTGAAATGAATGCAAAAAATAGGAACATTAGAGAATTATATCTGGAAATTAGTATTGAGAAGAAAGGGTTTCAGGCTAGAACAAACATAATTCGGAATGAAAATGGGGATATGATTGCAGATTCTAGGAGTATATTAAATATATGGAAAAGTTACTTTAATCAGCTATTAAATGTACATACAGAACAGGACATTGAGGAGGATAAGTTACAGACAGCAGAAATGCTAGTCGCAGAGCCAAGTGCATTAGAGGTTGAAATGGCGATTGAAAAATTGAAGATGTATAAAGAATCAGGTTCAGATGAGATCCCAGCAGATCTGATAAAATCGGGGGAGAAAAATTGATGGACAACATACGCTGGTTGCTTAGTGTGATTTGGGAAAAAGAAGCTCTTCCAGATGAATGAAAGGAATCAATTATCGTACCAATTTATAAGAAAGGAGATAAAACTGATTGCAACAACTACAGGGTCATCTCATTACTTTCAATTTCGTACAAAATTCTTACAAATATATTAGTAAGCAGACTTACTCCCTATATTGTGAAACATTCTAGGAGATCATCAATGTGCATTTAGAAGAAACAGGTCTACAACAGATCAGATTTTTAGTATAAGACAGATTTTAGAAAAGAAATGGGAATATAATGGTACTGTATATCAACTATATGTAGACTTCAAAAAAGCATATGATTCAATTAAGAGGGAGAAGTTATATAGTATCCTGCTGGAGTTCGGAATTCCTAAAAAGTTAGTTAGACTTATACGAATGTGTCTAAATGGCTCAATGAGTAGGGTGCGTGTAGGCAAACAGTTTTCAGACACTTTTTGAAATCCAGAATGGGTTGAAGCGGGGAGATGCACTATCTCCTCTACTATTTAATTTTGTACTAGAGCATGCCATTAAATCTTTAGAGAATGAGGAAGGCTTACAACTGAATGGCGTTAATAAGCTGTTAGCTTATGCTGATGATGTAGTATTATTAGCCGATAGCGAGGAGATACTAAAGGCCAACACGCACACACTATTGAGTAACACTAAGAAATTAGGACTGGAAGTAAATATCAGTAAAACTAAATATATAATAATAATAATAATAATAGCTTTATTTTACCTGGCAGAGTTAAGGTCTTAAGGCCTTGTCTACCACTCAACCAGGTTTAAAAAAAATACAAAAGAAAAGTCTTAAATCTAAATTACAATATATATATATATATATAATATAAACGATTACAAGTTATGAATACAATACAATTAATATTTATAATGTATTTTGATTTACTCTAAATTTAACGAATTAAATATATAATATGTACAAGATATATAAAAAACGAGGAAAAGATTAATGACATAGTATAAAATTAAATAAATAGAGAAAAATTAATTATTAGACAACAGGTAACTGTATAAGCGTGACTTAAAGGTGCCAAGTGTGCGGCAACCCCTGATATCTTGAGGAAGGAGATTCCAGGAGCGGGCGGAGGCTACTGTGAAGGAAGTAGAATAGGAGGAAGTGCTATGAAGAGGAATTGTTAGCAGACTGCTATCTTGTGACCTAGTGTCAATATTGTGGTAGGAGGATAACTTCTCAAATCTGGACGCCAGGTAAGTAGGAATGTAGGAATTCAGAAGCTTGAAAAGTAGCGAAAGAGAGTGCAATTTACGTCTGTCAGTAAGACGGAGCCAAGAGAGGTTATTAAAGTGTTCGGAAATATGGTCATAACGGCGGATATTGAAAATGAATCGAACGCAAGCATTATGAACACGCTGCAGTCTCTGCGACAAGTCATAGTTTAGATCATTATATATAATGTCACAATAATCGAAGTGTGGTAACACAAGATTCTGCACAAGGATTTGTTTTAACGAAACTGGGAGAAAATTCTTTAAACGTCTAAGATAATGTAAGATGGAGAAAGTCTTTTTACATATGTGTTTCACTTGTGTTTGCCAGGTTAAATTTGCGTCTAGATGTAGTCCAAGATCTATTACTGAAGAAGAATAAGGGATAATTATATTATTTATAGTAATGTTTGGAAGTGTAGATATGTCAAAGGTTGTAAGCAGTCTTTGTTGTCCCATTAGAATTACTTGTGACTTGTTAGGATTTAGATTTAGACCGATACTTGAAGACCAGTTAAAGATGGATATGAGATCGTCATTCATTTTCATCAAGCTGTTATAGAGAGAATGAGGAGGTGAATGTAGGTAAATTTGGAGATCATCAGCATAGAGGTGATAACGGCAGTGCTTTAGTACAGTTGGCAAATCATTTATGTAGATTGAGAAAAGAAGAGGTCCGAGAACACTGCCCTGGGGGACTCCAGCCGGCACGTTACGCCAAGTCGAAGATCTAGAGTTTAATGAAACGTATTGTTGACGACCGTGCAGGTATGAGTCGAACCAGGATACAGCGCTGTCAGACAAATGTAGGTGCTTGAGCTTTATCATAAGTAAGTCGTGGTCTACTGTGTCAAAAGCTTTGCTGAAGTCAAGTAAGGTTAAAGGAGTCAATTGACGTCTGTCCACGGCTTCACGAATATCTTCGGTAATTTTTAGCAAAGCTGTGGTTGTGCTATGACCAGATCTAAAGCCGGATTGATAAGGATCAAGGAGGTGATTTTCTTGGAGATAATCAGTCATTTGCTTATGTACAATATATTCCAGGGCTTTAGATAATGTCGGAAGGATGCTAATCGGTCGGAAGTCATTACAGTTAGTAGGTGTACTTATTTTTGGTATAGGCCGAACTCTAGACTGTTTCCATACAATAGGGAAGATAGAAGTTATAAGGGAAGCATTGAAAATATGAGTCACTGTGGGTAGTATAATGTCAATGATTTTATTTAGCATTAAAATGCTGATGTTATCTGTTCCTTGCGCATTGGATTTAATCCGCTTGAGTGCTTTTTTAACGTCTATAGGCGAAATGTCGTAAAAGTAAAATTTATCTCTTCCTATATGTGGGGATGGGGATAAGTCTTTAAGAATGTCTATTTTAGTCTTGTTGTCTGGAGGTGTCATGGGTATTGAGGTAAAATGTTCATTTAAGTCATCTACAGAAATGTCTATAGAGTCAGTTGAGGGATTCAACTGTCTAAGTCCCATTGCACGGAGATTTCGCCAAGTGTCCCGTGCACTTATTTCAGGTCCGATTATACTGTGGGCGTGTCGTAGTTTGGCATTACGTATAGTTTGTGTAGTTGTGTTTCTAAGTTGTTTGTACAGTTGCCAGTTCTCGTCATTTTTATGTCGTCTGTATGTTCGGTATGCTTTGTCTCGTTTTGACATAAGTTCACGTATTGAATCATTCATCCAGGGAGCAGGGGGGCGGGAAAATCGTCGGGTTTTTACTGGTGCATGTCTGTCATATAGTTGTAGTATCAGTGTATTAAATGTGTCTACTTTTTCATCAACTGATCTAAGATTCCATATTGTGTACCAAGGTAGTTCTAAAGCGTCTGATTTTAGTTTAGTATCGTCTATGTTTTGTAAATTTCTGTACGTAATCAATTAGAGCGTCTTTTAGGACATTGGAGTGAGTATTCTACGAATACAATGTCATGAACAGATATGCCGGGAGCAGGAATTTGTCCATATGACAGTACTTTCTGTGGATGTGTAGTCACTATTAAGTCCAGTAGAGTGTCGGTAGTAGCAGTATGATGTGAGACAGAGAGAGAAACAATGGTCATTTTAAAGCTTTGGAACATATTTTTAAGTTGTATGGCTGGTGAGTCAGTCCGAAGAAGATTTGTATTAAAATCGCCTGTGACAATAACGTGTTCATAATGAGGCAATGAATCGTTCAGAGCGTTTTCTAGACCCGAAAGGTGCCCTATTTTTGGAGAATTGTATACAATGCATAAGAGACATTTTTTTAGACTGGCTTGAATTTCTACGAATAGGAACTCGAGGCGAGCGGAATATACAGAAGGGGACTTGTGGACAATTCTTGGATTAAGCTCATTTGATATAAAGGCACAAACTCCTCCACCTCTTTTATCTATTCTGTCATTTCTGAGCAGTGTATATCCGTCTAGGTGAACAAGGGACGAAGGTATGGATGGGGTGAGCCAGGTTTCCGAAATTAAAATGGCGCTCAGTCCAAGAGATGAAAATATGGTTTCAAACTCATCAAAGTGGGACAGAATGCTTTGTGAATTTACGTGAGCGATTTTAAGTGATGATTTATCAATAGAAAATGCATTCCTAAGTAGACTGGTAGTTGTTTTTGGAGGGGATGGTAGGGATTGAGGAATGTTGCTACCTGTGTTAAAAGCTGTCTGCACAATAAGAGGGTGATTGGAGAAGGTGAGTGAGTCAAGGGTTGCAAATAATTCATCATTTGTCAGCTCAATGTTGCCAATAGCAGAAAGTAAAAATAAACTATGTACTGTAATAACTCTAATAAAATTAAAATAATTTAGCTAAACAAATAACTTAAAAAATGAAAATAAAACAAGTAAGTTGTCCTAAATAAAAAATAATAAACTTAAAACTTACCTAAATTAGAAATAAATTAACAATATAATTGTTAGCAAGAAAAGACAAATAAAGTAAACATATTTTACACTCAGGTCCTATCTAGTTGATATCCGTAGAAGATCTAATTTTGCGTTTTTCGCCATTTACTTTGGCTATGACGGCACCGTCCATTGTCCATACATTTTGAATACCGTATTTTTGTATACTGTCTTGTAGCAGGCGATAGCGACACTTCGTTAGGTCCTCGCGAACAGTGACCCCACTTCCTTTCAACTTTTTCTTGCTTAGAAAAACTTCACTGCGCTTGCGGTAACTAACAAATTTCACTATTATGGCCCGCGGTCTTTCTGCATTATTAACACCAACACGGTGACTTCTGTCAATGTCTGTCACTGATATATGGTCACACGTAGAAATTCATTATATAATGGAAATGGAGAGCTAATGACAAATGAGGGAAATTTTGAGGAAGTGGCTGAATTCAAATACCTAGGAACAATAATCACAAATAGGAATGAGATGCACAAAGAAATTGAACATAGGCTCAATTCTGGAAATGCATGCTATTATGCATTGCAGAGACTTTTGATGTCCCTACTCCTTTCAAAAAACGTTAAGCTGAAAATATATAAAACTATTATTCTACCAGTTATATTGTATGGGTGGGAAACATGGACTCTACTTTAAGGGAGGAAAGGAGATTACGAGTATTTGAGAATAAAGTTCTTAGGAAAATTTTTGGACCAAAGAGAGATGAACAGACAGGTGAATGGAGAAGACTACATAACAATGAACTACATGGTCTTTATAGGAAGCAAGATATAATAAGAACAGTTAAGTCTCGTAGACTGCGATGGGCAGGACATCTTGCGCGTATGGGGAATGAAAGACGTGCATGGAAACTTCTTGTAGGAAAGCCAGAAGGAAAACGCCCAGTTGGTAGACCAAGAATGAGGTGGGAGAACAACATTAAGTATGATTTGAGGGAAGTAGATTATACAGCGAATTATTGGAAATCATTAGCTCAGGATAGGGATGTATGGAGAGCTTATATCCGCGCGGCCATGAACCTACGGGTTCGACAGTGCCAGTGAGTAAGTAAGTGAGTAAGGAAGTTTTTGAACCTATTTAGAGGGAGAGGAGAATTGAGAGCACTTTCTTGCAGGTATTATTCACCTGGATTTTCCAGTGTAGGTGTTGGTCCATGTAGATACCCAGATTATTTACTACTTAGCTGTAAGGGATGTTTTTGTCATTTAGTAAAATGGTAGGGATATTTTCATAATTTATAATGCTTTGGATTGCCGATGTCCTATAATTATGCACTGTGTCTTGTCAGCATTAAGATTAAGTCCATGTTTCGTCGACCATTGGGAAATTGAGACTAGGTTACTTAACAAAAATAATAACAACAATTATAACAACAACCATAATAAAAATAACAATAATAATAGTATGAAATAATAATAATTCATCCCAGAAGTAAATGGTCGCTCACACAAAATCTCTCCACATATTTCTATTCTAAGTTAACATGATTTTAATAATTTCTTGTATAATACACCTCCCTCAAATCACAGTTAATGCTATTCTCCTACCTCGTTCTTGGCCTACCAACAGGGCAGTTTCCCTCTAGCTTTACTACAAAAACTTTCCATATTTATCTTTCATTCACAATTTGTGCCACGTGTACTCCAACACTTAATTTTATTATTACTTCCGGTTTCGCATGAAGATCATGTGACTCCCTCTTATGAAGTTTCTCCATGCACCTGTCTGTTCACCTCTCTTCAGTCCAAACATTTCCCTAAATAGTTTATTCTCAAATATTCGTACACTTTTTTTCTCTCTAAAAATAAGGACCATGTTTCGCATCATAACTGAAATAATGGTCGTTTTATATATTTTAACAATTTTTTAGATTATGATGATGATGATACTACTACTACTACTACTACTACTACTACTACTACTACTACTACTAATAATAATAATAATAATAATAATAATAATAATAATAATAATAATATAATAATAATAATAATAATAATAATAACAATAATAATAATAATAATAATAATAATATTAATAATAAAGATTAACGTTTTGTTTGTGGTTACCGCATCTTCGCTGGTTCCGAAGAACACGGGATTGAATCCGGACTGGGCAATAGATTTTTAAGAAAGTAAAACACATGAGTGTGTCAACATTCAGTAGGGAAGTACAGCTGTGGGTCCCTGTTCTTAATTTACGATGCCTTATAGAACTTTAAGCTTGAAAAAGTGATTTATTTAGAGGCCCATTCAGGCTAAGATTTGATTTGCGACGCTCATGATCTCAATAGTTAAAGAGCGTTATTAATAAAACAATCCTACATAGGCCTACTGCCTACTATCTACTACCTACTGCCTACTGTCTACTGCTTACTGCCTACTGCATACTGCCTACCGCTTACTGCCTACTGCATACTGCATACTGCCTACTGCTTACTGCCTACTGCCTACTGCCTACTGCTTACTGCCTACTGCTTACTGCCTACTGCTTACTGCCTACTGCTCACTGCATACTGCCTACTTCTTACTGCATACTGCATACTGCATTCTGCATACTGCCTACTGCTTACTTCCTACTGCTTACTTCCTACTGCTTATTGCCTACTGCTTACTGCCTACTGCTTACTGCCTACTGCCTAATGCTTACTGCCTACTGCCTACTGTTTACTGCCTATTGCCTACTGCCTACTGCATACTGCCTACTGCTTACTGCCTACTTCCTACTGCTTACTGCCTACTGCACACTGCCTACATCCTACTGCTTACTGGATACTGCCTACTGCCTACTGCATACTGCCTACTGCCTACTGCCTACTGCTTACTGCCTACTGCCTACTTCCTACTGGTTACTGCCTACTGCACACTGCCTACATCCTACTGCTTACTGGATACTGCCTACTGCTTACTGCCTACTGCTTACTGCCTACTGCTTACTGCCTACTGCCTAATGCTTACTGCCTACTGCCTACTGTTTACTGCCTACTGCCTACTGCATACTGCCTACTGCTTACTGCCTACTGCTTACTGCCTACTGCTTACTGCCTACTTCCTACTGCTTACTGCCTACTGCACACTGCCTACATCCTACTGCTTACTGGATACTGCCTACTGCATACTGCCTACTGCCTACTGCCTGCTGCCTACTGCATACTGCGTACTGCCTAATGCCTACTGCTTACTGCATACTGCCTACTGCCTACTGCATACTGCCTACTGCCTAATGCATACTGCCCACTGCCTACTGCTTACTGCCTACTGCATACTGCCTACTGCTTACTGCATACTGCCTACTGCCTACTGCCTACTGCATACTGCCTAATGCCTACTGCCTACTGCCTACTGCCTACTGCATACTGCCTACTGCATACTGTCTACTACCTACTGCTTACTACCTACTCCATACTGCTTACTGACTACTGCATACTGCCTACTGCATACTGCCTACTGCACACTGCCTACTGCATACTGCCTACTGCATACTGCCTACTGCACACTGCTTATTGCCTACTGCTTACTGCCTACTACCTACTGCTTACTGCGTACTGCATACTGCTTACTGCTTACTGCCTACTGCCTATTGCATATTGCATACTGCCTACTGCCTACTGCTTACTGCCTACTGCCTACTGCCTACTGCTTACTGCCTACTGCCTACTGCTTACTGCCTACTGCCTACTGCTTACTGCCTACTGCCTACTGCTTACTGCTTACTGCCTACTGGTTACTGCCTACTGCCTACTGCCTACTGCATACTGCCTACTGCTTACTGCCTACTGCCTACTGCTTACTGCCTACTGCTTACTGCATACTGCATACTGCCTACTGCTTACTGCCTACTGCTTACTGCCTACTGCCGACTGCCTACTGCCGACTGCCTACTGCCTACTGCCACTGCATACTGCCTACTGCTTACTGCCTACTTTTCCCCATGAAAGTAGAAATTAATTTAAAGTTGATAATTTAAGTTTTTACAGCACGAGAGAAAATACTATTTTATATAATGGAACTAAATTCTACACATCTGCTGAGCCTAAACACAATAGAATTTAGAACCCAAATTATATAGGCCTAATGAATTAATTAAATCCAATCTAGTGATAAACTAAACGCAGTTGGATTTAAAAAACAATTAATTCAATCTTTTAAATACCTTAAAATGATAAATAAGTAAAATTTTTGTTTGTATTATATAAATTTAATTTCGAACACTACTGTGATCTTGCGATCAGAACTCTATTACAGCTCAAAAGTTCTGGGATCGGTTCCCGCTCCGACTACATGCTTTTTTTCTTAAAGGGAAACACTAATATAATCGCCCATGATCTATAATTTAGGTTAAATTTACATTTAAGGAGCCTCTTCGCGACTCGCTCCCATCAGACCACCGAGGTAACGAAACTCTGGCAAACCAAATCCAAAATTGTCAACTATAACTTAGTTCTTTATTCCGACTGCACGGAAGGGGGTGGGGGGCAGACAGCCCTGAGCACCGCGACTTCAAACATATATTGTGCTATCAAAGTATATTATGGGTGAATGGAATCAAAGTGTACCCTGCGGTGTTATGAAAGTTGTACGTGGTCTTGTGGATCCAGTACACGAAGTTCCACTCCTATGACCCATTCCGCCATTTTTAGGTCGGGTCCATGGACGCTAGGGGGACTACAGCCCTCTCCTCGATTCCTTCTGTCCTTTTTTTATTGTTCAAGCTCGGAGTCATGAGGTGAACCCACTAGATCCCCGCAACATCATATTTTTAACACCTGTGGATACCAACCAAACTATTTTTCCTAACATGAGATGAGGCGAAGGGTAATGAAGGAGAGGAAGGGAGAATGGGGAATGTTGGTGGGATGAAATTCTGGAAACTGGAGAACTCGGTGAAAAACCAGTAAATCAACCACCAATACCTTTCTGGAAATGCCAGGATTCAAACTTGGTATTCCAGTCGTGCAGCTGCGCTAGTGTACCGAGACCACAACTATAATTTCCTGTATGTATTAAGTTGTATAATAGAACTGCATGTGCACTTGGATATTGTTACCTCCAGCTGTTAAGACACACGAAAAGAGGGCTTATGCAGTTGTGAGCTGCGAGTGTTTGTATGACCCCGAATTGAAAACGGAATCTGTGTTCAGTTTATTGAGTAATTACGAGATCCGGGAGAAGGCTGAAGGTCACGGTGTAATTATAAGGAATGGGAATTCCCGGACGAGTTCCAGGTTCACAAATGTCCGGAACCAGGCATGAAACACGCTAATTCAAGTCTCCACTCTTCTCAACGTAACAATCAAATCTCATCATGAATAATAGAGAATTCCGAGCTACAGAGGTTGTTGTAATGAAACATATATCTGTTAACTAGCTTAGCGACAGGATTTTTTTTTTGTTTAGGAACCGAACCTCGCATTTGGCAATAAATTAAGAAAATGAAGGTATAGTTCGTTAACCAGTGAAATCTAACAGTGAGGAGTGAAGATTAATCTAAAGCGAAAAATTAACGTTTCCACTGGCAGCCGCTATCTTTGTTTCTCGCACTTAATATTTGTATAAGAAAAGTACTATCGAATCCGTTAAACAGCAAAATCGGACCATTAGAAAGCTGATATATATCGGGAACGTTTTCAACGCTCTGCCGGTTGCAGTTTCTGTTTCTCGCAATGAAACTTGGTATATAGGCCTACAATTTGATTTACAAAACAAAATATTTTCCGTCAAGTAGCAAATCGGACAGGAAATTGGAGTTTTTCAGGAATTCACGCAATTGCTGCGTTTCGGACTTTTATTGTTGACAAATCTATCACGAATATTTGAGACATGCATCTGTGAGATTTTTATTTTATTTTCATCGGTACACAACTTGATTTTATTTTGAGGATAACAAACTGACTTGCTTATTTCATTGTTTTTGCGCCATTATGAGTAATTCATAGCCTGGAAAAAAAATCATATTCGATTGCAATCCACAAATTAATCCATACTTAAATAGCAGCACAAAACATAGTTGTAATCATTATTATTATTTTTTACAAGTTGATATTTAGATGTTAGCGGCACGTGGGACTTGTCCCCGCATAAAAATCAACTTAAAAAGTGGGGTTACGACCTTGTTCTCCGCGGCTTTCAAATAAATGTGCAAGTTTTTTTTCAATAATGAAAATTACAGTAATTAGGATATAAGTTATTAAAAATTGAATCACAGAGTTTTAAAAATTCATGACAACAATTTGTCGCGGTGGCGTGATCGCTAGAGTCCCTACCTATCACCGGGGGCGAAGTGGGTTCGATTCCTGGTGGGATAGGTTATTTTTAAATCACTATCAAGGTTGTGTTCTGCAATTGTGTGAAAATAGAAAAAAAAAGTAGAAAAAGTAAATTATGTTAACTTTAAAGTGGCGAGTGCCAGTGTCGGACCGCAGTGAAAACAAAATCACGTATAACAGTAAGTTACTGGTGTATAAAATGTGTGATTCTACACAAACTTAAGTTATTTTAACTTATTTGTTTTCCTATCTTTTATTTAAACGCTAGGTGCATTAAACAAATGTATCTTATTGTATATATTGGACTTTTAAGGCTTAAATCGAAAAGAGGGAAACCTAGAAAAAATTACGTTTGTGAAAAAAGTAGATAAAGAATATATACTATATGTGTGTGTGTAATCGTGCTGGTGGTGTCGTTGCGCTCGGGACATGGGTGCTCCCCTAGTGTAAAGTTCCTTACTTACTTACTCACTGGCACTATCGAACCCGTAGGTTCATGTCCGCGCGGGCATAAGCTCTCCATACATCCCTATCCTGAGCTAATGCTTTCCAATCATTCCCTGTATAATCTACTTCCCTCAAATCATAGTTAATGTTATTCTCCCACTTCATTCTTGGTTTACCAACTGGGCGTTTTCCCACTGGCTTTCCTACAAGAAGCTTACATGCAAGTCTTTCATTCCCCATACGCGCAACATGTCCTGCCCATCGCAGTCTACGAGACTTAACTGTTCTTATTATATCTGGCTTCATATAAAGACCATGTAGTTAGTTGTTATGTAGTCTTCTCCATTCACCGGTCTGTTCATCACTCTTTGGTCCAAAAATTTTTCTGAGTACTTTATTCTCAAATACTTGTAATCTGATTTCCTCCCTTAAAGTAAGAGTCCATGTTTCGCATATAACATAACTGGTAGAATAATACTTTTATATATTTTCAGTTTAACGTTTTTTGAAAGGAGTTGGGATATCAAGAGTCTCTGCAATGCATAATAGCACGCATTTCCAGAATTGAGCCTATGTTTAATTTCTTTGTGCATCTCATTCCTATTTGTGATTATTATTCCTAGCTATTTGAATTCAGCCACTTCCTCCAAATTTCCCTCATTTGTCATTAGCTGTCCATTTCCATTATATAATGAATTTCTACGTGTGACCATGTATTTAGTTTTATTGATATTTACTTCCAGTGCTAATTTCTTAGTGTTACTCAATAGAGTGTGCGTGTTGTCCTTTAGTATCTCCTCGCTATCGGCCAATAGTACCACATCATCAGCATAAACTAACAGCTTATTAATGCCATTGAGTTGTAAGCCTTCCTTATTCTCTAAAGATTTAATGGCATGCTCTAGTACAAAATTAAATAGTAGAGGAGATAGTGCATCTCCTTGCTTCAGCCCATTCTGAATTTCTAAAGTGTCCGAAATCCGTTTGCCTACACGCAACCTACGCTTTGTGTCATTTAGACACATTCGTATAAGTCTAACTAACTTTTTAGGAATTCCGAACTCCAGCAGGATACTATATAACTTCTCCCCCTTAATTGAATCATATGCTTTTTTGAAGTCTACATATAGTTGATGTACAGTACCATTATATTCCCATTTCTTTTCTAAAATCTGTCTTATAAAAAAATCTGATCATTTGTAGACCTGTTTCTTCTAAATGCACATTGATGATCTCCTAGAATGTTTCACAATATAGGGAGTAAGTCTGCTTACTAATATATTTGTTAGAATTTTGTACGAAATTGAAAGTAATGAGATGCCCCTGTAGTTGTTGCAATCAGTTTTATCTCCTTTCTTAAAAATTGGTACGATAATTGATTTAATCCATTCATCTGGAAGAGCTTCTTTTTCCCAAATCATGCTAAGCAACCAGTGTATCTTGTCCATCAATTTTTCTCCCCCTAATTTTATCAGTTCTGCTGGGATCTCATCTGAACCTGATGCTTTATACATCTTCAATTTTTTAATCGCCATTTCAACCTCTAATGCACTTGGTTCTGCGATTAGCATTTCTGCTGTCTGTAAATTATCCTCCTCAATGTCCTGTTTTGTATGTACATTTAATAGCTGATTGAAGTAACTTTTCCATCTATTTAATATACTCCTGGAATCTGCAATCATATCCCCATTATCATTCCGAATTATGTTTGTTCTAGCCTGAAACCCGTAACCAGACTAATTTGTTTACGCTTATTTCCCTACATATATCAGCGAGGAACATGTGGTTAGTAAATAGACTCGAGGACACATCTAGTAAGAAACTAAGGTATTACCTGAATGGACGAAGGTCGGTTTTTTTCCCGGGTTGAGTTTTTTTAGGAGCCCGAAAATCTTCAGACTCGGGACCCATGCCTTAAAGTCTCTTCCAGAGGACTTATCCGTGGTCCCCGGCCTGGATTGTATCCACGACTCTCTGGTTTAGAGGCAATGGAAGACCATGTACTGTACTTTATTTAACGTCTTTATTCCTAAAGTGGAGTTAAAACAGAAAAATACTTTTACTGTTGTGTTTATGGGTTTTTATTTTCCGAATTAAATTTTTATTCAGGACAGTTACTCCCTTAGAATCTATGGCATTGAACCCGCGAACCTCGGGGTCTGTGGCGAAGATGGTAATAACAACTCCACTAGGACCGACACTATAGGCCTATATGGAAATCTATTGTTCCACATTTTCCATTTTTCGACCATTTTAAAGACTGTAAGGTACTGGAATGTTGTATAAAATAAAATACTCATTTTATTGGTGTACGCACACCCATATAATTTGTTTAGAGTATCTTTGAAATTACATGCCTGTTACAGTCCTAGTTTATGAAACAACAGCATTAAAAGAATCATCATCATCATCATCATCATCATCATCATATACCATTCACGAATTTAGGCAATAGGACGATAATTGGCCTGTTTAGACCTCAGAAAGTCAGGGTGTAGGAATCCTTACACGATTGTATATAGTCTCCGTCGTTCTCTTGGAAGCTACTGTAAAATTTATTTAGGCATTCTAATTGTTGGGGTTACGCCATAGCGAAGTTGGTTGAGACAATAAGCTATAAGACTGAAGGTACCGGGTTCAGGTTCTTCTTGGTGTAAAAACTGATGCAACCTCTGGACGACTAAACCAAACTAGATTTTTAATTAACCGACCGGGGGTGTTTTATGGACAAAGCTCTGAAATCTGTGGATCTAACCATAGATTTATACCAATCGTTAACGAGAGAATTTAAACAAATACATTTATCAATTAAATAAAAATAAAACGTAGTCTTATTTGATTTTCATATTTATTATATAATTCAGTGACAGCTGTTTCGGTACACTGTAGCTTCTTCAGACATGTTAACAAATTATGAATTGTGTTCCTACTGATCTAAGCAACAATACAACAATATTTATTTAAATGTTTAAATTTAACAAAAAAAAATAAATATTGTTGTATTGTTGCTTAGATCGGTTGGAACACAATTCATAATTTGTTAACATGTCTGAAGAAGGTACAGTGTACCGAAACAGCTGTCACTGAATTATATAATAAATATGAAAATCAAATAAAACTACGTTTTATTTTTATTTAATTAATAAATATGGTTTTTTCATCAAGTAAACACCAACTCAATTGATTAATAAATTTATCAATTGAATTTCTAAATTAAGAGAATTATCAGATGACTGAAAGCAACTGACGACATTATGAGGTGTACTCGTCCTCTAACGGAAATGAATACCAGACGTGTGTTCTAGGGTAAAGGCGGGCGTCAAGTAGGGCTAACACCTCTTGCCAATTGTCTTGCTACTACTTCAAGGACCTTCTGAGGTTTACATTACCATCTCAGTTGGTGGCAATCTACGTCATCTGTCCCTGTATGTTGGGAGCTTTTCTTCTAATGGTTATGTTTGGAGTTCTTATAGTAAGACCATATCTTCGTTTCTTTGACGATCAAGTAGTTCATATCCAGCAATCTGGCGCATGAATCTCATTAGAAGAATTGCAACAGGGGTGGTTTTTACGGGAGTTTCAGTTTTGCTCAATCACCAATTTTCAAAAACTTACATATTCTTTCTTTATTAATATTTCAAAAAATGCTATATTTGTAATCTAAATAATATGTTATTTGCAAGCCGTGAATGGACTCGTTATAAGTCATTGGGTGGATTTCTCAACCGAAGTCTAAACTAGGACCGCGGTTTTCCGATGATTTATTGTTTTTGTTACAACTATAAAAATGACTGAAAATTCACGGACATTGTTATGAAACCATGGACAAGATTCAGACATTTGTTTTAGGAATTAACAGCCATACATTTAAGTTTTTATGGTTGTTATGGACAATCAATAAGTACTACAAGAATAGACTAATAGCTCTAGAAATGGATTATTTACGAAGAAGTGCCAGAAAGTCTCAATTAGAACGTGTCACAAATAAGGAAATTAGAAACATAATGGAAGCAGAAGAAAGCATAATTGAAAGAATTGAGGAGAGGGAATTAAAGTGGTTAGGACATGTTTTAAGAATGGAAGATGAGCGATGGCCGAAGCAACTATATGAATGGCATCCGAACAGAAAGAAGAAAAGAGGAAGACCAAGGTTAACATGGAAGGAAAACATGAAGACAGTAATGCAAGCTAGAGGGCTAAGCATCGAAGATGCCCAAGACCGTAGGCTTTGGAGGTTTGGCACGGGAAGACGGCAGCAGCTGTAGAAACCCGAAGATAGATAGATGGTTGTTATGGAAACAATAAAAAATAGGAAAACCCATAGAGTACGAGGAGAGTACAAATCTTCGTGGCTTCTTCCTCACTCATCGTGAAACCTGGCTGTTACGTACGATGTACATCGCAGTCTCCTGCAAATGCGGGATTGTTGAAACGTGTATGGAGTGTATTATAGCAATTTCTAATAATTAATAACGAACACAGAAACTGCTCTTTTATATAAAAAGTTTTCATCGTTTTCATTATTTTCCATTGAAGATAGATTGGAAACAACATTCCTAAGACTCACTTAGGAATCTGAATGTAAAACAGGCATCATCATCATCATAGTACATTCACGAATTTAGGCCATTTGTTGACCTGTTTCGGCCTCAAGAGAAACACCATCCATAAGTCTTTTGAGTGAACGTCCTGGTCTTCTTCTTCCTGCAGGTTGATATCTTAACATTAGTTTGGGTATTCTGTGATCTTCCATTCGATGAACATGTTGTATCCATCTTGACTTATAAGTCTTGAATGCTTTTGGACTAACTTGTGGCTTGAAGATAGAATTTATTAACCCTAAAATTCTTAAAAATTTAGATATTTTTGCATTTACATCCTTTTCTTCTTCATATGAGATATTGCATCCTAGATATGTAAAATTATTCACCTGCTCCAAAATTTTATTGTCCAGTACAATTTTACTTCTGACAGGATCTACACCTTGAAATGCCATAATTTTTGTTTTTTTCTGTAGATATCTTTACTCCATATTCTTCTGTAATTTTGTTAAGTTCATACAGACCTTTCTGTAGATTATCTTCGGAATTTGCTATTATTATTTGGTCATCTGCAAACAATAGGGTGTTTAATTTTCTATTTTCTGATATTCTTGTAAAACAGGCAGTTCAATTAAAAAACAGACAATTCACAAGAATTTTCAGACGAGACGTGTACGGCTATGGAAATAATAATTGGCTGTCCGGTATTTAAGAGTGACAAATGCAGTAACATTTCTCTACTAGAGGAAATTTGTCGAGTGAAACATCTTCCGGAGAAAATAAAATAGCACAAAACTTCGAAACAACATAACTAACTAAATAACTCACTGTCTCTATCGAACACATGTCCTACCCATCGCAGTCTACAAGACTTAAACATTCTTATTATTATATCTGGCCTCCAGTGCATATATTATAGCTCGATATTATGTAGTTTTCTCCATTCACCTCCCTGTTCATCTCTTTTTGTCCCAAAAATATTCCTAAGAACTTTATTCTCAAATGCTCGTAATCTCCTTTCCTCCCTTAAAGTAAGTGTCCATGTTTCGCATCCATTGAATATAACTGGGAGAAAACTATTTTATATATTTTCGGTTAAAAGTTTTTTGAAAGGAGTTGGGACGACAAGGGTCCCTGTAATGCATAATTACATGCATTTTCAGAATTGAGCCTGAGTTTAATTCCTTTGTGCATCCCATTCCTATTTGTAATCATTGTTCCTAGATACTTGAAATCAGCCACTTCTTCAAAAGTTCCTTCATTAGTTATTAGTTGTCCATTTCCATTATATAATGTATTTCTATGTGTGAACATATATTTAGTTATATTGATGTTTACTTCCGGACCCAATTTCTTAAAGTTACTCAATAGAGTGTGCGTGGTGTCTCTTGGTATCCCCTCACTATCGTTCAATAATACTACATTATCATAAGTAAAGTCCACCGCTGTGGTCTCGAGGAAGCGTGCTGCCTTGTCACGCAGCGAGCCCGGGTTCGATCCCCGGTCGGGGCAGTTTTTCTGGGTGAGGTTTTTATCGGGGTTTTTCCTCACCTGTAAGACAAATGTCAGGAAAACTTTAAGGCCCAAACGGTCCCCGAAATCATATGGCCATCATCTTTATCATCATCATCCTTATCATTATCATCATCATCCTTCATCGGTGTGGAAAGCAACGGGGAGCTACCACACCTACACAATTCCTAAGTAAAGCTCCAAGCATAGCATGAAAATGCTATGATTGCAGTGAAGGACCTGCCTTCGGGCAGAATTACTATGGATCATAAGTAATGTCACGAGTGATTTCTAATTTATCTAGAGAATTTGGAAATCAAGAGTGGCATTTGTTAGGACTATTTAACGAATAAAATTAAGCTGTTTATTCACAAATCATTATTTAAATATAGTTATTTTAAAATATTTATATATTTATGGATGCGAAATATGGACTCTTACTTTAAGGGAGGAAATGAGATTACGAGTTTTTAAGAATAAAGCACTTAGGAAAATTTTTGGACCACAGAGATATGAACAGACGGGTGAATGGAGAAGACTACATAACAATGAACTACATGGTCTTTATAGGAAACCAGATATAATAAGAACAGTAAAGTCTCGTAGACTGCGATGGGCAGGACATGTTGTACGTATGGGGAATGAAATACGTGCTTGGAAGCTTCTTGTAGGAAAGCCAGAGGGAAAACGCCCAGTTGGTAGACCAAGAATGAGGTGGAAGAACAACATTATCTATGATTTGAGGGAAGTAGACTACACAGGGAATGATTGGAAATCATTAGCTCAGGATAGGAATGTATGGAGAGCTTATGTCCGCGCCCCATGAACCTAAGTGTTCGATAGTGCCAGTGAGTAAGTAAGTAAGAGTAAGTTACTATTTTTCTCTTTTTATTGTATATTTGTCTTTTTTCCCCTTTTTTACACACGCAATAACATGTAGGCTACTAGACATTCACCCAGACCCAAGATGGAGATTTAAATTGTGTGCTCGACGGCAAACGGACCTGGTCGCCGGAGTGGAAGGAAATGAGTCTAGGGATTACGCCACGGCGCGGCGCGACACCAGGCAATAAATCGAGGAAATGTCTGTTTTTACGAGATCAAAACAAGAATATCGCAAGGGAATAAAGCATATTTTGCTAATTTCGATATATTCAAAAGCAAATTAATATCAAAAAATGTTAAATTCAAATTATATACAGCAGTAATAAGACCAATCATATGTTATGGAGCTGAAACCTGGGTACTAAAAGAAGCAGATAAACTAAGACTATTAACGTTTGAGAGGAAAATATTTAGAAGAGTGCTAGGTCCAGTAAAGGAAAATGGAAATTGGAGGTTGAGAAGGAATGACGAATTATACCTCAAGAATAATAAAGAAAATATAGTTAGTTTCATCAAATCCAAAAGATTACAATGGTTTGGACATACATTAAGAATGCCAAAGATATTTTGAATTGGAAGCCACAAGGAACAAGACCAAGGGGAAGACCCAAGGATCGATGGGGAGGATGACGTAATTGAAGATTTGAGAGAAATGGGCATTTTTGATTTGAAATCCACTGCACAAGATAGGAAGAAGTGGCGTAAACTGGTTGAGAAGGCCAAGACATTCCACTGGAAGTCGTAGAGCCTGACGAAGAAGAAGAAGAAGTCTGTTTTTACTAATGGACGTACTTGAGGTTTCTCTTACACGTTGATGTCTATCAGCAATTTGTTGATGGGAATTTCATTATTCACTGCTCTTTCTTAACGTGTTGTGGTAGCATTCATATCAGATATTGTCTTATCAGAAGATTGTAGGTCTGCTGTAAATAATATTCTTGTATACCCACGGGCAGCGAACTTTCCTTGCAAACATAAACACATTCACCTGTCTGTTCGTCTCTTTTTTGGTCGATCATCATCAATCATCATCATCTTCAGATTTTTCCCCAAGCAATTTATCCTCATATACTCTCGTCTCCTCTCTTAAAGCAAAACACCATGTTTCGTATCCGCGCATAACTGCAAACCTGACAGTTTTAAATATTTTTAGGACCACCGAATTTTTTTTTTCTCTCTCTCTCTCTCTCTCTCTCTCTCTCTCTCTCTTCTCTCTCTCTCTCTCGATGTAACGATGTGTCTTTGGCTCGTACGCAGCGGGACTAGCTTCAATCACCGCTCGAGACAAATTCCTTTATAAGTTTTTTTTTTTTTTTCCTCAACAGTAAGGCAGATTGTCCCGCGCCGTAGCCGAGTGGTTAAGGCAGGAAGCCTTGGCGCAGAGCTACGGGACTTGCGCTGGTTCGAGTCTCCATGGGGGAAGAAATTTTCTCATGGTATTTCGACCAGTATGGGACCGGTGCCCACCCAGCATCGTGAGACATTTGGGTAGCTACAATAAGTAGCGGCTCCAGGTTGAGGAAACCAGCTATAACGGCTGGGGGACTCGACATTCTGACCACATGTCACCCCTAAACTGGCTGATGATCATCTACCTCTGTGATTGACACATGTGGATGTGAGGCCAGCAGCCGGATGGTAGGCTAAGGGCCTTCTAGGCCTGTCGCGCCAGGAGTTAGTAAGACAGATTTCGAGAAAAAAATATAATGCCCAAATAGCCCCCAAATACAAATTGGTCATAATGATCATATCATACTCGCCTTGTTTAGTATGATAATATGAGTGAAAAGTGTATCATGTTTTATATGTTCGTGTTGTCTCGGAATTGGCCTTGCATTGGGAAGATCTCTCTAACAAGGAAGCCGTCCATGTTCTTGTATGATCAAAAAGTATATATTATGTGATACAAAGTATAAACAACTCTCGACAAGTCTTGTCACTGCAAGGCACGATTGGCATAGGATACGCAAATGTGCTAAAAAAAGAAGTAAAATTTAGAATAGAAAGGTATGTTTTCATGTTAGCATTTTTTAGGGAAGATTGTATAAAAAGTGTCCCATTATGCGCAATAGGGATTCCAAAATGTAATGGCAAGCGATGTTGATAATAATGCCGGGCAGCTAGTCACGTGGAACATATGCCAATGTTCTATTTTAAGACGGTTACCGATGTAACAACATGGAGCATTGATCACAATAATTTATCAACGTCTTATGACTCTTTAACTCATTGCTGCGAGGACATGAGATCTCCATACATCCCTATCCTGAGCTAATATTTTCCAATCATTCCCTGTATAACCCATTCCCTCAAATCATGACCAATGTTATTTTCTCATATTATTCTTGGCCTACCTACTTGCTGATTTTCCTCCGCATTCCTTCAAGAAATGTTCGTGCCCTCTTTTATTCGCTATTCGTGTCACATTTCTTGCGCATTATAATCTAAGTGTTCTTTAATGCTGGTATCCTATACAAACCAACAAGTTGAGTTATGTATTTTTCTCCATTTATCTGTCAGTTCCTTTCTCTTTGTTCCAAAAATATGCTAACCACTTTATTTTCAAATAACTTTCTACACTCGTAACGTGGGGCAAACTGTATATAGAATCGCTGTTTTATATGCTTTTGGTTTAAAGTGTTTAATAATAATAATAATAATAATAATAAATAATAATAATAATAATAATAATAATAATAATAATAATAATAATAATAATAATAATAATAATAGTGATTCATTTCACCTGATGGACTTTCAGAGAAGTTGAGATGATTACTTAGAGATGCACAAAGAAATAAAACATAGGCCTAATTCTGGAAATGCGTGCTATTATGCATTACAGAGACTCTTGACTTCCCAACTCCTTTCAAAAAACGTTAAACTGACTATTTAACTCATGCCCCAAATGGGAGTCAATGACCAATCACGTTTCAATGATTTCTGTTTTACAACCAATCAGAGTTGTGTTTCACGAAATATTTATCAGTGTTATAATTACCATATTAAAAAAAGCTCCTCTTTTTTAATATTCTGAACAGGTCTGACCATTATTTTGCAGTGACAGAGCCTGCGAGAAATATAGCTACCAGATTGTATATAGGCCTATAGTACATGAATGTCAACACATGCCGCATGCGGGAGTTAATATAAAAACATTTGTAGCAATTGATTATACCACCAAAAAAAGAAACCACTGATTGCACTTTCTTAAATGTATTTTTTCCCAGGTAACAATCCATAAAAATATAATTGTCATATTTACATCATACGACATCAGAAATGAATTAATATACAGTTTGATGTTTGATGTTTTCTCCACTAGAGAGCATTCTTACAATATTGCGATCCTTTGGCAAAAAATAGTATGATCTGGTTGCAGTGATAAACAAAAGAAGCAGATGAAGCGTACCTATCGTTTCTCATTTGTTTTCAAACATCGCCGTTTACATTAAATATATAAATATTTTAAAATAACTATAGTTAAATACTCACTTCGTGAGTCGTGAATTTATCGATAATTTGGAAATCACTCGTGGCATTAATTATGAAAATATATAAAACTATTATTCTACCAGTTACATTATGTGGGTGCGAAACATGGACTCTTACTTTAAGGGAGGAAAGGAGATTACAAGTATTTGAGAATAAAGTACTTAGGAAAATTTTTTGACCAAAGAGAGATGAACAGACAAGTGAATGGAGAAGACTACATAATAATGAACTACATGGTCTTTATAGGAAGCCAGATATAATAAGAACAGTTAAGTCTCGTAGACTGCGATGGGCAGGACATGTTGCACGTATGGGGAATGAAAGACTTGCATGGAAGATTCTTGTAGGAAAGCCAGAGGGAAAATGCCCAGTTGGTAGACCAAGAATGAGGTGGGAGAATAACATTAACTATGATTTGAGGAAAGTAGATTATACAGGGGATGATTGGAAAACATTGGCTCAGGATAGGGATGTATGGAGAGCTTATGTCTGCGCGGCCATGAACCTACGGGTTCGATAGTGCCAGTGAGTGAGTGAGTGAGTGACTGAGCAACATTTATTATGTAAACAGGTGGCTCCGATGTGCAAATGACTAGACACTTGCACTCCACTGGTGGGTTCCGTCACTCAATGTGTGGTACTTGGTATACGAATCGGATCCAGGGCACGTTTTCTCGGAGAATATCCCTTTTTTCCTCGTTAAAAACATGTTTTTTGTTCAATGGCACCAGATTTCCTTACGGAATTCCAGGCGTTCTCTCCTGGTATTGGCGGAACTGTAACCTACTTGTAAGGTTGGGACGACTGGAAAATGGGGTTACGATTCCCCGATGACATCATAATGAAGCACCAGGAGAGTCCTTAATCTCAAACTTTACGTAAATTCTAGCCCATGGATGATTACAAGAATAATTCCCTTTAAGGAAAATATTCTATGTTCTGACAGGTTATCGAACACGGGAACTCATAAACTCGAGCCAGAGCTCAGACCATGAGGAAGTTCCTGTCAAAAAATAACTTATTTCACCACTTCTATAAGGTTCTCGCAAGATCAGTATTAAGATATAGTAGTGAAGCATGGACAATACGAAGAAGGGATGAAAGCCGAATAACAGCAAATGAGATGCGGTTTATGCGCCGTACAGCAGGTTATACAAAGTGGGACCATAAAAGAAATGAGGAAATTATGGAAGTGTTGGATGTAGAACCCATTCTTCACCATATACAAAACAACCAGAACAACTGGAAAGCCCATCTTCAACGAATGCCGTCTCATAGAATTCCAAAAGCATTATTTCGCTACCGCCCCCAAGACAAAAGATTACTGGGACGTCCATAAAAGCGCTGGATGGAAAATTCCTCTTTGAGACCGTAACATGTCACACGGCCTAATACTTGCAAGGATGATGATGATGATATATACTCATGACATTTCATTGACCCCTGTGATGGTGTGACAGGCCTGGGCACAGGCCTTCAATAACAAGAGCTTCATCTCATCTTGTCCCTCGACCTGTCATTGTATAGGTCGCGCAAGGGATTTTGAAGAATGTCCTTGACCGTAAATCCAATCGGAGAGCCTATCCAGACTGCTCAGCTGTGAATTCTCTGCCTGCCATGTACAATCCATAGAGAATTATAGTGAGACGCGGATGTGTTGATTTTATATTTTAAACCGTAGACTATAATTAAAATATTTTGTACACTTGCTGCCTGAAGCCTTAAAATTATAGTGCAATGTGAATATCGGGTCTTCTTAACGTGGAGCCGCTACTTATTATAGCCACCCAAATGTCTCATGATGCTGAGTGGGCACCGGTCCCATACTGGCAGAAATTCCTTGAGAACATTTCTTCCCCCATGGAGACTCGAGCCAGCGCAAGTCCTGTAGCTCTGCGCCAAGACATCTTGTCTTAATCACATGGCTAAGGCGCGGGGAAGACTATAGATGGTTTAAATTAAAGTGACATTTAGTGGTTATTTAAAACATTAACAGAGAGATATAAACCCAAATATAGAGAGTGTGTGTGTGTGTGTATATATATATATATATAGTGAATATACTCCTCCACGTATAAAGATGTCCTAACTCACGGGCACTATCGAAACCCGTAGGTTCATGGCCGCGCGGACATAAGCTCTCCATACATCCCTATCCTGAGCTAATGTTTTTCAATCATTCCCTGTAAAATCTACGTCCCTCAATTCATAGTTAATGTTATTCTCCCGCCTCATTCTTGGTCTACCAACTGGGCGTTTTCCCTCTGGTTTTCGGACAAGAAGCTTCCATGCACGTATTTCATTCCCCATTCGTGCCACATGTCCTGCCCTTCGCAGTCTACGATAAAGATTACCTATATTAATTAATTTTTGTAGCGAGATTTTAAAAATATTTAGCAGTGACTGTATTTGATATTCGCTAGCGAGCAGCTAGCGAGGGAGTTAGCAATGACGTGTGGTCATACTTCCTATTGGCTGAGACCTACAACCGGTTAGTACAGGACTCGCATCTAAGCTCTCATTACAAATTTCATTCCTCAGGAATCAATTGCTACACCTATACCGGACGTAACTATAAAGTTTTTTTTACATTCTTTAGCTTCTAAATGACTATTTGTGAACAGGTTTATTTTTTACAGGGTGAATTATGTCTCCTCACGCTAAAACTTGAAGTTAGTGTCGGCTGTGCACAGCTACCGTCCGTAGGCCTACCCCATGTCGTGGTCACATGAACTCACATGATTGTGTGGTTTACACATCAACAAGCCAACAACTGATCTGCCACAAGCCATACATTTAAACAACATTGTTGCCGATGTACAAATCGCCGGCTTCTCAACAAGTCTCAGTGTCTGTCTACATCCCCATGTCGAACAAGGGTGCTACCTTCCGCGAATTACTTAACCAAGCTAATTTAGTTACACTTATTTCCTTACAGATGTCAGTAGAAAACTAAGATATTATTTGGATGGGGAAGGCCGATTACATTTTTCCCAGAGGTTTTAATTTAGGCTTGAGATTTATTAGGGGGCAGAAAATATTCTGATTCCGGAGCCACAGCTTAAATTCCCCGCCCCGGAGGACTTGTCCCTTGGGGTTTTCTATCGTAAAAAATTTTGTCTTTCCTTCGGCCAGGTTTGAACTTTCGATTCTCGGAACCAGAGGCAAAGAACATAACCCCTAAATCACCGAGGCTGATTTCTCTGATTGCAGAAGGAGTTGCAAAAATTAAAATGAAAGCTATAGGTTTGGAATATGCTGATTGTGTTTTTAACAGTTGCTGTGTTGATGTCTTCTGGAGAGATCTAATTACTCGCATGAAGTACTAACAAATGCGTCATCAAGTTCCATTGTGGATTTGTTAGAATGTAAAATTTTAATATGAAATTATATAATTGAATAGTGTTGAGTCGCCCTCAACTTATTTTCTTTAAATTGTAAAGGCATTTCATAACCGGTTTCATCTTCAGCTGGAGGTTGTTACTTGGTTCGTATAATTCTATAGAGAGAAGTGTTTATACTAAGTGTTCTCCCGTTTAAAAACAAGTTACTGTCGATATCTCTTAAATTTTATTTCTCCTCGAGTGTGATTATCTCTCTTTTTGTGTATTATAGTGAGGCTATTATCTCTGCTTGAAGTCAAGATACCTCAAGAGACTCTTAGGGGTATCACCGAGTACGAGATCGAGGCTGGTTTACTCACCAGAGAGACGTTTTTAATAGAAGATCTGCGGACAACATTTACCATCTAGTAAGGCCTACAATGTACTCTTGCAAGACCTGCAAGAGAAGAAGGACATACCATCATCATTCTATGCGACCTGTGCGATGCAAGACAGACGATGGACAGAATCGAACTGTGAAATGCGTCATGTCACTACCAGACTGGCAGTCCATGGCTTCCATCACAAGATATGCTGCAACAAGGCATTTCATGAACCTAACGACATGTGCATATGTTTTGTGTTCACAAAAATGTGAAAAGTGTCATATTCTGAATTGTAAAAAACGACTTAAATCAATCAGTGCTTATAGCAAAGACAATTAAGTACTTCCCATGTAATATCTGCACGGTTTGTGCGCATTTCTCCTTTATTATTATTATCTCTGCTTCAACCATATGTTTAGTGTAACTCGATTCCCCCCCCCCAATCAATGCCTCAGGTTGGCATTTCGACATTTCTAGCGTTCTCTCCTGGCATTGGCGTAGTTGTAACCCACTTCTGATATTAGGACACCTGGAAGGTGAGGTTACGGCGACCCCGATGATATGATGGGTGATGATAATGATAGTGGTGCGCCAGGAGAGTCCTTAATCCTAAACTTATTCTAAGACGAATATGAATGATCATGATGGCCATATGATTTTTCGGGGACCGTTTGGGCCTTAAAGTTTCCAGACATTTGTCTTACAAGTGAGGAAAAACCCGCAGGAAAAAAAAAAACCTCACCCAGGAAATTTGTCCCGACCAGGGATCTAACACGGGGTCCTTTGAGTGACAAGGCAGCGCGCTACCTCGAGACCAGAGTAACTGGACTTGACTACTTCATGTTTAAATTGTGCTTTAAATGTGATGTTTAAATATCTGCTGGTTCTACGTATGTAGAACATATTGCAATCCCAACACCGTCATCAGGGTATGGGCCTGTAGTAGGTCGTCTTGCTTTCCTTAAATTTATTTTGAGCAGCAATTTTTTAGAAATGCGGTTTCCCTTTAATTTTTTGGATGTGTCATTTTAATTATTTCATTAAAGGTATATTCGTCTATTTGTAATTCGTTCCTTGGAAAGGACATGTGGCACAAATAGGAAAAGAAAGAGGGCATGGAAACGTGTTTTAGGATAACCAGAACGAAAGCGTCCAATAGATAGGGGTTGGAGAATAACACAATCCAAGATGAACATTAGCTGAGATGGGGATGTATGTCCACGCGGTCATCAACCTCCGGGTTCATTTCTGAAATGATCCCTCGGGCTAAAGACCTCAGGAAACTCATCTTCCAAGTTTCAATCATTTGTTTATCAAATTTTGTTAATCGGCAAATTATCGGACCCATATGTTTAATGTAGGGACTGTTACTGTTGTATACGGTAATTTTCTTTTGTGATCTTGTTTTTTATATTTCTCCCTATGGTGACACAAGTCTGTTTATATTTCCCCAAATATCTTTTCATATCTACATTTTGTAAGTGTCCACACTGTGGTCTCGAGGTAGCGTGCTGCTTTGTCACGCAGCGGGCCCGGGTTCGATTCCCGGTCGGGACAGGCTCCTGGGTGAGGGTTTTTCGGGGTTTTTCCTCACCTGTAAAACAAATTTCAGGAAGCTTAGGGCCCAACGGTCCCCGAAAATCATCCGGCCATCATCATCATCATCATAATCCTTATCATTATCATCATCATACCTCACCGGCGTGGAAAGCAACGGGAAAGCTACCACACCTATAATTCTTTAGTAAAGCTGCAAAGCATGGCATGAAAATGCTATTAATGCAATGAAAGACCTGCCCTCGGGCAGAATTACTATAGATTAGAATTTTGTAAGTATGATGCTCTACTTCCCAAATAATTAAATTTTTCAGTTCGATTATATTTGATCCAATTACAATTTTTGTTAATTTATGTTGGTTACCAATAAATGTCATTGGTTTTGTTTTCTGGGTTGATATTTTTAAATTTGCGGCGTTGCAACTTCTAAACGTTAATTTGCATAGTCAATTATTATTAAACTTGATTTTTTTCTTCTCTGCTGTTGTAAATTAGTTGTAAGTTGAGTTAACATCACACCTCCAGAAGTTTATTTCCACAAACTCGCATCCTGAGGTCAGGCTACTGATTTGGCTTATCAGCGTGTCAGAGGTCGAGCTGCTCGTCTTGCAGCAGACAAACAAGTGCAACATAAATGCTAAGAAGAAACAGATCCATTTTATTCACATTTTATTTGCGATAAAGGCCACTTTTTGGTGTTTGCGGTGCAACATCCTTAGCAGAAAGAAGCATTGTTCAACTGTTAATAACACATTACACTGGTTATCAAATATAATAATTTTATTTCACAAAAATTGTATTAACCGAATCCGGTTGTATTATATGGATGTGAAATATGGACTCTCATTCTAAGACAAGAGAAAATATTACGGGTGTTTAAGGATTAAGTGTTTAAGAATTTTTTGGACCAGAAATCGAAAGACAGGAGAAAAAAAAAAGACTTATATAATAGTGAACGGTATGACATCTGTGGGGAATCAGACGTAATAAGAAAAGTTATGTTTGGTAGATGGCGATGTGACACGAATGGCATGGAAACTTCTTGTAGAAAAACTAGAGGGAAAGCGCCAAAAAATATCTCGAAGAGTAATTTTATTATTATTTGAGAATTTTCCTCATCGTTGAGGGGTTTCTCCAACCAATCTTAGTAATTAACATGAACTAAAATAAATATATAAACATAAATGACTACGGACTTATAGACATCAGTTTGCAACAAACATTCACAAATTTCCCTTAATTAAAGTTCGCCATTGTTCTCTGTCCTCTGTGTCTTCATATGTTACACCAAATTTCCACATTGAATTTTGAATGTTGTTCTTCCAAGTTGTTCTTGGTCTTCCTTTTCTGTTCCTTCTTTCAATTTTCCATGCATAGACGGCCTTTGGTAGTCTTCCATCGTGCATTTTTCTTACGTGTCCATAAATTTTAGCCTTCTGTGTTCAATTTAATCAATTATATTCCTTTCTGCATTCATCTATTTTCTAATTTCCCTATTTCTAATTTTTTCCAGTCGAGATTCTCTGGCGGCTCTTCTCCAAAAATCCATTTCAACTGAAGTTATTCTGTTCACATGTTGTTGTGTCATTGTCCAAACTTCCGACCATATAACATTATACTTTATAGTATGGATTTATAAATTAGTTTTGTTCTATTAATTATGTCCCTCCATGGTATCTTTACCTTGTCGTGGTGGAGTGGCTTGCGTGCTTAAATGATCCTGAGAGCTATGCCGGCGGTAGCATTGCTGCCGATAGGTTTACCCATGCCGGACTGGTCGAAGGTGATAAGCCAGACGAAAAAAGTACCTTGGGCGAAAGAGTGACGATCTTTCACCGTAAAAATACAACCGTCAAGAAATTAGGACATGGGTTCAACTGGGGTAAAATTTTCCGGAGGTCAAATAGTCCCCCATTCGGTTCTCCGGGCGGGGACTACTTCAGGGAACCCCCATGCCAAAGGCTCAATCACAGGGACATGTTCCTAGGAACATAGAATGTTAGGACTTTATACAATAGCGGGGCACTAGAGATATTAACGCGGGAATTAGATAAATCGCCCTTGGATATAGTCGCTTTACAGGAAGTTAGGTGGCCAGGAGAAGGTAGTCAGGAATCAGGAAGTTTTGCATTATACTACAGGGGTGCAGAAAGACCTGCATTTGGATCGGGTTTTTTAGTCAGGAGGAGGATCCTATCCGCTTTCCAAGATATTAAGTTTGTTAGTGATAGGATATCATACATAATTCTAAAGGGTAAACAACCTGATTTTATAATTGTAAATGTACATGCCGCCACAGAAGATAAAGATGACAAGATCAAGGATGAGTTCTATGAAGAATTAGAATGCTTATTTGATAGCCTTTCACGATATCATATGAAAATTATCTTAGGAGATTTTAATGCAAAAGTGGGGCGGGAAGATATATTTAAACCAACAATAGGCAAATTCAGTCTTCATGAAGATAGTAACGACAACGGGGTTAGATTAGTCACATTTGCCACATCGAAGAATCTAATTGTTAAGAGCACAACGTTTCAGCACAAGGATATTCATAAATACACCTGGACGTCCCCAGATGGAGAAACTCGGAACCAGATAGATCATGCATTAGTGGATAAACGCTGGCACGGTAGCATCGTCGATGTTAGATCAGTTAGAGGGACAGACTGCATTTCGGATCATCATCTGGTCAGAGTGAAAATCAGACAACGGCTATCGCTTATAAGAGGAACAAACGCTAAAGATGATTCTGTAAAATTTGAATTTAAAAACTTGAAAAATGATGAAATGCGGCAAGAATACCAAATCAAAATTGCTAATAGATTTGAAGTACCGGTACTGGAATTTTCAGATGACAATGTGGCAAACGAACAAGAAAGTGATATAAATAAAGAATGGGAGGCTATAAGAGATACTATTAAATTGTCAGCATCAGAAAGCATTGGTTGGTTAAAAAAGAGGCAAAACAAGAAATGGTTTGATGAGGAATGTACCGACATTGTAAAGAAAAGAAAGCTAGCAAAAATGGAATGGTTACACGAGCCAAATGAGGTAAATTTAGAGCAATTGGGTAGTATTAGACGGGAAACCAACAAGGTTACTAAAGAGTAAAAAGATGGAATATTTGAGAGAAAAGATTAATGATCTTGAAATGAATGCAAAAAATAGGAACATTAGATAATTATATCAGGGAATTAGTATAGAGAAGAAAGGGTTTCAGGCTAGAACAAACATAATTCGGAATGAAAATGGGGATATGATTGCAGATTCCAGGAGTATATTAAATAGGTGGAAAAGTTACTTTAATCAGTTATTAAATGTATATACAGAACAGGACATTGAGGAGGATAATTTACAGACAGCAGAAATGCTAGTCACAGAGCCAAGTGCATTAGAGGTTGAAATGGCGATTGAAAAGTTGAAGATGTATATAAAGCATCAGGTTCAGATGAGATCCCAGCAGAACTGATAAAAGCAGGTGGAGAAAAATTGATGGACAAGATACGCTGATTGCTTAGTATGATTTGAGAAAAAGAATCTCTTCCAGATGAATGGAAGGAATCAATTATCGTACCAATTTATAAGAAAGGAGATAAAACTGATTGCAACAACTACAGGGGCATCTCATTACTTTCAACTTCGTACAAAAATTCTAACAAATATATTAGTAAGCAGACTTACTCCCTATATTGATGGCATTCTAGGAGATCATCAATGTGCATTTAGAAGAAACAGGTCTACAACAGATCAGATTTTTATATAAGACAGATTTTAGAAATTAAATGGGAATATAGTGGTACTGTACATCAACTATATGTAGACTTCAAAAAAGCATATGATTCAATTAAGAGGGAGAAGTTATATAGTATCCTGCTGGAGTTCGGAATTCCTAAAAAGTTAGTTAGACTTATACGAATGTGTCTAAATGGCACAAAGAGTAGGGTGCGTGTAGGCAAACAGTTTTCGGACACTTTTGAAATCCAGAATTGGTTGAAGCATTGAGATGCACTATCTCCTCTACTATTTAATTTTGTACTAGAGCATGCCATTAAATCTTTAGAGAATGAGGAAGGCTTACAACTCAATGGTATTAATAAACTGTTAGTTTATGCTGATGATGTAGTATTGTTGGCTGATAGTGAGGAAATACTAAAGGACAATACGCATACACTATTGAGTAACACTAAGAACTTAGGACTGGAAGTAAATATCAATAAAACTAAATATATGGTCACACGTATAAATTCATTATATAATGGAAATGAGCAGCTAATGACAAATGAGGGTAATTTTGATGAAGTGGCTGAATTCAAATACCTAGGAACAATAATCACAAGCAGGAATGAGATGCACAAAGAAATTAAACATAGGCTCAATTCTGGAAATGCGTGCTATTATGTATTGCAGAGACTCTTGATATCCCAACTCCTTTCAAAAAACGTTAAACTGAAAATATATAAAACTATTATTCTACCAGTTATACTATATGGGTGCGAAACATGGACTCTTACTTTAAGGGAGGAAAGGAGATTACAAGTATTTGAGAATAAAGTACTTAGGAAAATGTTTGGACCAAAGAGAGATGAACAGACAGGTGAATGGAGAAGACTACATATCAATGAAGTACATGGTCTTTATAGGAAGCCAGATATAATAAGAACAGTGAAGTCTCGTAGACTGCGATGGGCAGGACATGTTGCACGCATGGGTCATGAAAGACTTGCATGGAAGCTTCTTGTAGGTAAGCCAGAGGGAAAACGCCCAGTTGGTAGACCAAGAATGAGGTGGGAGAATAACATTAACTATGATTTGAGGGAAGTAGATTATACAGGGGTCCCGCGCCGTAGCCAAGTGGTTAATGTAGGAAGCCTTGGCGCAGAGGTACGGGACTTGCGCTGTTTCGAGTCTCCATGGGGGAAGAAATTTTCTCATGATATTTCGGCTAGTATGGGACCGGTGCCCACCCAGCATCGTGAGGCATTTGGGTAGCTACAATAAGTAGCAGCTCCAGGTTGAGGAAACCAGCTATAACGGCTGGGGGCTCGACATGCTGACCACATGTCACCCCTACACTGGCTGATGATCATCTACCTATGTGTTTGACACATGTGGATGTGAGGCCAGCAGCCGGATGGTACGCTAAGTGCTTTTTAGGCCTGTCGTGCCAGGAGGAGAGATTATACAGGGAATGATTGGAAAGCATTGGCTCAGGATAGGGATGTTTAGAGAGCTAATGTCCGCGCGGCCATGAACCTACGGGTTCGATAGTGCCAGTGAGTAAGTAAGTAAGTAAGTAAGTAAGTAATAGTCAATTGTTGCCTCATATATGACTTTCTTTTAACAGTCAACTTCCTCAGGTTGACCACTATGAGTCTTAAAACGGGTTGTGGGATCTAATATCATACCAGTTGTCCACCGCTGTGGTCTCGGGGTAGCGTGCTGCCTTGTCACGCAGCGGGCCTTGGTTCGATGATTAGTAATGGAAGAAAAGCCATAGGAATGTTAAGCTCTATACTATGGAGTAAAAGCATAATTAATAGACTTACATACTTACTTACTCACTGGCACTATCGAACCCGTAGGTTCATGGCCGCGCGGACATAAGCTCTCCATACATCCCTATCCTGAGCTAATGCTTTCCAATCATTCCCTGTATAATCTACTTCCCTCAAATCATAGTTAATGTTGTTCTCCCACCTCATTCTTGGTCTACCAACTGGGCGTTTTCCTTCTGGCTTTCCTACAAGAAGTTTCCAGGCACGTCTTTCATTCCCCATACGTGCAACATGTCCTGCCCATCGCAGTCTACGAGATTTAACTGTTCTTATTATATCTGGCTTCCTATAAAGACCATCTAGTACATTGTTATGTAGTCTTCTCCATCCACCTGTCTGTTCATCTCTCTTTGGTCCAAAAAATTTCCTAAGTACTTTATTCTCAAATACTTGTAATCTCCTTTCCTCCCTTAAAGTAAGAGTCCATGTTTCGCACCCATATAATATAACTGGTAGAATAATAATTTTATATATTTTCAGCTTAACGTTTTTTGAAAGGAGTAGGGACATCAGAAGTCTCTGCAATGCATAATAGCATGCATTTCCAGAATTGAGCCTATGTTTAATTTCTTTGTGCATCTCATTCCTATTTGTAATTATTGTTCCTAGGTATTTGAATTCAGCCACTTCCTCAAAATTTCCCTCATTCGTCATTAGCTGTCCATTTCCATTAAATACTGAATTTCTACGTGTGACCATATATTTAGTTTTACTGATATTTACTTCCAGTCCTAATTTCTTAGTGTTACTCAATAGTGTGCGCGTGTTGGCCTTTAGTATCTCCTCGCTATCGGCCAGTAATTGACTATTACAAAGATAAATATCAATTAGATATTATAACTGTGACAGGATTGTTGATCGGGGCAAGAGGTACTGTACCAGGATTCTTAGCTACATTTTGGAATTCCTTAGATTTGGACTGGGTGTATCTTTCTAAAATTGCCATCGCTGCCATTAGAGGATCAATTTGAATTTTAAGAAACCATATTTACAAAATTTCTACTTTATAGTATGTATACTTCAATTACAAGTTGCTATTTCTTTATTTGATGTTCCATCTTTCTCAATAATTGATCCCAAATAACAGAAACCATCGCTCTTTTTTTATCTTTAACACATCAATATATATCATTCATCTGGGTCATTTGTAAATACTCTGTTTTGTTTTTGTTGATTTTCAAACCCCATTTCTGATATGTTGTTGACAACTGAGGAAGAATAATAATAACTATGATTTGAAAGAAGTAAATCGTACAGTAAACGATTGGAAAATATTATCTCAGAACAAGGGTGTTCTGAGACATTGGGTGGATTTCTCAACCGAAGTCTAAACCACGGCCGCGGTTTTTCGATTTCTTATTGTTTCCATAGCAACCATGAAAACTGAAAATCGACGACTGTTCATTTCAACAATTAATGTCTGAATAATGCCTATGGTTTCGTAACAATTTCTGTGATTTTTTAGTCATTTTTATAGTTGCTATTGAAGCAGTAAAGAGTTGGAAAATCGGGATCGTGTTTTAGACTTGGGTTGGTAATTCCACCCATTATGTTCGCTTAGTCGAGAACCTCCAGGTTCGATAGAGGCAGGGCGTTAGTTAATTATAATGTAAATATGTGTTGTATGATTTCTGATATGAAGTGTCCAGTGGGGTTGTTTAGCTTTGTGATCTACACTATCTGGATGAGAAAACAGGTTTCATAAGATTGGCTAAATCTCGTAGACTGCGACGGGTAGGGCATCCATAGTAATTCTGTCCGAAGGCAGGTCCTTCACTGCAATCATAGCATTTTCATGCTATGCTTGCAGCTTTACTAGGGAATTGTAGGTGTGGTAGCTTCCGGCTGCTTTCCACACCAGTGAAGGATGACGATGGTGATGATGATAAGGATGATGATGATGGCCATATTATTTCGGGGACCGTTTGGGCCTTAAAGTTTTCCTGACATTTGTCTTACAGGTGAGGAAAAACCCCGACAAAAACCTCACCCAGAAAAACTGCCCCGACCGGGGATCGAACCCGGGCCCGCTGCGTGACCTGGGGTAGGGCATATGGCAAAAAATGAAAATGAAAGAGAACTCCTAGCATTACCGGAAGAAAAAAATATCAAGTAGATGAGATGGGAGACGATTAGAGCGAGGTGAATTGTGCAGGGATTGATTGGAAAATATTATTTAAGAATAAGGATGAATGGAGCAGCCAGTCAGATAGCTTATTAACGCATGATTAGCTCCAGTGGTTATCAGTCTGAAGGAAAACATACGAAACGTTTGTAAGAATCTTATCCTTCACTTTCCATAGTTTCTTTTATGGATTAAAGACATGCAGCAGTGAAGTTCTGAGAGGGGGTTGCTTGGAGTATGGCTGTTAGCACTTACATCTAGAGAACCCAACGCTGTATAAATAGGAAAATAAAATACTATTTTTTTTATCGATTCTCGGAGATATATAGTTCCCAACCAGTGACTTGTTTTGCTATCTTGAGGCCCCGAGTTGGATTCCCGGTCTGACAACAGTATTTTTTCTTAAAGGAAATTAATTACTTGTGTGAACGCCTATGGTCTGGAATTTAGGTAAGTTTAGGGTAAGGTCTCTCCTGGTGCATCATTTTCATTCAGCATATCATCGGGGTAATATAACACCGCCTTCCAAGTGCCCCAGCCTTAAAAGTGGGTTACAATTCCGTCAGTGTCAGGAGATACGAGAAATGTCGTAAGACAACCTGAAAACAATAGTTCGTATTAAGATTTCTAGAACTGTGACGATCACTATAGGCCTACCATGTTCGAGTGCGCTGAAGGAAAGCACACAATAGGCTCCAATAACAATGAATAGGCCTCACCTAAAAGTCTGTTGAGACGAACACCGAATACGTATTGTTCACCTCGAGTGTAGCCGTAAGCGGCATTGAACACCGCTTACAGAAACAAACCTGCACATGAAGCAATAAGCTGGCAAGTATTGTAAAACCAAATTGTTGCGTGTTCAGTTATAGTTTTAAAAATAAAGATCATTCCGTATTGAACAGCCCTTGTATGTTCTTCTCCACGGCCTTGGTCCGTTATTCCTCCAGATATATATCTCAGGATTTTTGTTTCAAATTTTTTTATGGCAACTTCATCACCTTTCGATACTGTCCACGTTTCAGAAGATTGTGTACGAACTGATTAACTTAAATCTTCATACATTCATTATTTTCAATACCAGTAAAATTCATATCAAATTCCGTTGAGGTGAAGTCATATGATAAAAGTTAAAACATTAAATTGTACCTGTTGGTAGGTGCCGTCTATAAATATTGTATATAAAATTGACGGGAACGCTTTCGGAAGTTATCTTCCATCTTCTGCAGGTTAAGTTTCCGCTATTTGTTGTTGTTGTGTACGGTGATGTTTACTCCAACTGTTTGTAGCAGCAACTGAGTCGTGTCACGACATCACCACATTAGGACCAGCAGCATCAACCATCATATCAGGTAATGTAGCAAAGAAAGACCTGCTGAAGATAGAACGGATGTTCTGAAAGGCCTACAGACATAAAGAATACATATTTTATAAGTTGAGGACGACGGATCTTACCTAAGAAGGTATATTTTAACTTATTTTATTTATGACTATCCACCTCAACGGTTTTGACAATGCATTTTATTAGTATTAACATGGTATAGCATAGGTTTCTTGTTGTTGCTGAACGAATTTTAAATATTTTACAAAGTAGGAGTTTGAAGGCTTGGAAAATGTTCGACCCTTTCACTATGTATTTGAATACTTGAGTTTTATGTATGCGAGTGCACATGTGTGTGTGTGTGTGTGTGTGTGTGTGTGTGTGTGTGTGTGTGTGCGTGTGCGTGTTCTGTAGACTTAGACATTTATTTGTATATTGTTCTTCAATTGTGGAATGGAAATAGGTACAATCGCCCAAGCACGGCCGTGAGCACGGTTAACCTAAATACATATATATATATATATATATATATATATATATATATATATATTTGGAAACCTAACAGTAAATTCCGGTACTGTACTGTAGTTCACTTTGGTCTGACCCTGTACTGGCGTGATACACTTGTTCAGCCGGTATCTTTGTTTATAACAGACCATCAGTAACAAGAGTCTCATCTCATCCCATTCCTTGACCCGGCATTACGCCACACATAGGTATAGAGTAGAGATATGCACTCTTGAATGTCCTGTAAATTGAGGAATAAGTGATGAATTGTAGTGAAAAGAAGGCTATGATTTGATGGACGTGCGAACGTTATCGAAGGCGTTAGATCGTGTCCAACGATTGGATTCTGATTTACATTTTGACTCAAGTGAAGAGATCATGTAATTGTGCATGACGGTTATCAGTGTATGCGCATGCGCCTGCTACGAATGATCCAAGGTCTCATCTTCTCCAAATTACAATTTATTTCCTTAATAAAAGCCAGTGGCGTCTCGTCCTTTGGGGCTTCCACGGCTTAGCTCCAGAAGAAATATGGACTCATAATTATTATTATTATTATTATTATTTATTATTATTATTTTTATTGTATTAAAGTTTAAAATTTATAATATATTGCACTTTGTTATGGATGCTATTTACGGCTCCCTCCATATAAATGATCCGGGCTAGACTCCTGAACATGCATGCCTTAGATGTGTTACCATGGTAAGTAAGAGGGAGCCATCTCTATTTTTTTCAGCCGGGGCTAGTTCGGTAGTGTTGTGGCAACTTGTTTCAATGCATGTGTTCGACGGCGTCCTATAACAAAAACTAATAATAATAATAATAATAATAATAATAATAATAATAATAATAATAATAATAATAATAATAATAATAATAATATTGTCTGATGAATTTAAGAGCGTTAGATATCCTCTTCCACTTCACTGCGGATATATATATAAACAATTATAAATAATCTATATTTAAATTGTTACGTATTAAACAATAATAGCTGATAAAAAAAGAACGAAGTATACTAAATTAATAATAATAATGATAATAATAGTAATAATAATAATAATAATATAATAATAATAATAATAATAATAATAATTATTATTATTATTATTATTATTATTATTATTATTATTATTATTACAACTTGGAGCTTGATTAAATTATTGAATTGATAACGGAAATACTAAATATAAAGTGTAATAATAAATATATCCCTAGAGCTGGTTTATATTCTGTGTCAAATTTTATATCATATGACGCCACTCATAATGTGTGACTTAGTTCAAGGAGAAGATTGCATTGAACTGCAGTTTTGCAAGTTCAGTTTATAGACTTAACAACTTAAATATGTTATAAGGATAACGAAATAATCACTTTTCGAGAGGAAACCCTTGTAAAGATATGAATATTTGTGAAGAATATTTAATCAAAACGGGAAGATACAGGAAGTCATTTCAGGAAAGTTAATAGTGTTTGGGAAGAAAGACGTCTCGCAGGAAACTAAATACTATTGTATATAAACACAAAATTGACCCAACAATATTAGTGTATACAGAGGAGAAAGCTGGTCAGTGAGAAGTCAAGAAATAAGGATGATAACTGCGTCATTTCACATGTTTTGCACTATTTATAAAATTATATTTTTAAATAATTTTTCTTGTTTCTTATTTTCGCGCGCTACCAACCATTGCCTTGAGATGCCGGACTCAGAATTCTGGTGGAGGAACGTGTAGGGTGAAAGATAAAGCTATAATTTCCTACCTGTGATACCGGCCTAGCTGTAATGTGTACATAGGCTGTCGTGACAACTAAGAGGAAGCCAGGATTAACCGAAGACTTTATGTGGGGCTGGTATTGGAAGTCATAGAAATCGTGAAAGATTCAGAGTACAAACATCTCTTCTGCTGTGGTATAGAAAATAAAGAAATTTCTTGCGATTTTGAGCTTAAATTGTAATCAGCCGATACATTTTAAAAACGCATTGATAAAAAACTTGGTAAATATGTGTCGAAAATTTGAAATAGCGAGTGATATGAATGTAGTGTTGTTCGGTCATTTATTCGAAGCTAAGTAAGACAAGCTGACACGTGGTCATAACGACGGAGATTGAATAGAAATCGAATGCTGCTAACTAAACGGCGGGAGTTTCTTAATTCTGTCCTCAGCGGGCGGCTTTAATTCCCTTTAAAAAGATTAAAATATTTTAATTCGTGTAGGGGTTCCACGACAAAGACTTTGTAGCCCCGTTAATTTTGAATTTGGGGCAGAAAGAATTTTTAGTATTGAATGTTGAGTTTGTATTGTCATGGAGTGTGTTTGTGGTCCTGATGAACGCTCTTGTGTTGGAGCAGATCATTTCGTTCGTCCGCTGCTAAATGTTCTGTTTTATTACAAGGGTCAATTTATTATTAATGATTCACGCTGTAGTAGGCTCTGACGGACCACGGTGGGGGCCGAATGACAAAGATATTGCGGCAGGCGATGCACGCGGATGTGGGAGTTTGTGGATCGATGCCCAGACCACGGTAACCTTTATGGAATGCGAACAGCTGACTAATCCTCATCCATTCATCTACGCTTCAACGCGAACTAGATCACTTCTAAAGTAAGTAGCACAGAGTACATCAATGTTTGTCTCGAGCTGCTTTCTATACAATTAAAGAGAAAATTATCCGAACCGGGATTTGAACCCATGATCTCCACCTTTATTCGCTGCTGTTTTTACCACTTGAACTATTCAGGCAATCCAGGGCAGAACAAATGTTTGTCACATTGAAATCCCCTTGTATCCACAGAAGAGAACATCTTTTCACATTATGCCTGCGACAGAATTGCTTCTACTAAGAACATATCAACTGATTACAAACCTAATGAACTGAGACAAACCATTCGCATGTAATAGTTTATACAACTAAATGTACTTTGTTTCTGTCTTCTATACGCTGAAGTAAATCTAAAGGAGTTCACATTATTTTCATATTTTTAAATGTGGATGCCTTAAAGTAGAAAGGTTCAAAATACCAAAATCCATAAGAATAAAATTATTACGTAGAATTGTGCAATGTGCAACTCAGCGGTTACCACGATGTCTTCCAGTACAATGTCGATGTTGAAGTGAATACGCTTTTAGTGAAGGATGGCCAAGCTGAATAGTTTTGGAACAACATTGTAATGAATGTTCCACATTGAGCACATAGAAAATGTTTGATTATGTGACAGCGGTAGATGAAGAATTTAAGGTTTTCCCGTTCACTCGATTGAGTTTGGGGCTACATCCTCTCGTGTTTCATAAGGGACATATTTGGATGTTAAGTTGGCAACACCTTGCAGTTGCAGTATATTTAATAGCTCCAATATATCACATCACATATTTCGGCTAAACGGCACATAATATAAAAAATCAACAACATTAACAGCAAAGTAGATTTCAAAATAGACAAGAATTGGGAATGATTTTTTCACAAAAACTACTCCAGGCCAGAACACCAGGGAAGACAGCAGAATAACTGTGAGTCACGATTCTATTGCAAAACACCTGCATAAGGTCAATATATTGTCTTCACCAAGATATATTTTATGTTACCATCCAGAGGGGGGAAAAATATGAAAAAAACCTAAACAGTCAAACAGGAAATTTCCAAATCTCCGAAGTACTGGAGAGCAAGACTTGAGTGTCAGATGCTGCAGATCTAACACCAACCAACCAAACTTCATTTTGGCACTTTGCTCCTTTCTACTTTCAGGTATACAGTTACAAAATATAAAATAAAATTATAAAATGTAAATGTATAGCTGTAAGCTGATGTCTCGGGTTAACATGGTTGCCTCGAACGAAGTTTCCTTCATATGTGTTTTTAAGACGAATTTGGGAAAACTTTAAAGCCATAAATAGTCCCCGAACACCATTTGGCCAAAGCAAAATTCATCATATAATGTTCTTCGTGTTCAGTATAAATCCATAAGTTGTTTAACTTGTCTTAAATATTTGTATTGCCTCGGAGGTGGCCTTGACATTGAGTTGATCATTCATTTGGGCAGGTGTTCCATGTCCTTATGTGGTGATATAAAAATACAGATAAATGTACTAAAATATGAAAGAATTCTGAATTTATTTCATTAAAACTTTGCAATAGCCTTATGCGTAAGGAAGTGAATTGTTTAAGAATTGCAGTAAAATAAATTTCGGTGGTTAATTTTCTTTACTCAATAGTTGATTTTATTTTACATTGTAATAAATTTAACATGTTTTATGTTATATGTCAATTAGGCTAACACATTTGGTTACAAATGAAGTAAGAAATGGAGTAATGATTGGAAATGTATGCTATTACACTTTGTCTATCATCATACAATGAAGTATAAAATATTGAGTAAAATTTTAAGCTGAAGTTGTCTTAAGACCAAGAGTTACTTACGGGTGTGAGACCTGGAAAGTCACAGTTAAACATCAATACTTACAACTTTTGAGAATAAAATTTCGAGGAAAATATATGGGCATGTAAGATGATCTGATGGCACACAGAGAATTTCAACGAACCACAAAATAATGATATCGGCATGAAATTTGAAAGACGTTTTGTCTAGATCCTAAATTAAAGATTCTACTTCCCAAAGTTTAAATTTATAATTATTTCATAACATATGCAAGTATTTATTAAATAATATTGTTATAAAATGAGATTTTAAATGTCTAAAAAAAGCCACATTCTTACCTACCAATTTACACACAGAAGTGTGAAGGAATTTTGAATTTATGTTTAAAAATTACTCATTGTTATATGTTTTGAAAAACACATTATATATATATATATATATATATATATATATATATATATATATATTTTAAAGAAATTTGGAGCTCTCAAGACTTTTTTGTTAACATTCCATTTGTTTCTTCTTTATTTTAATGTGATATCACTACAGGCCTTAGGAGGTCCCAGGGGTAGTAGGTGGTTAAGGCTCCCACCTTTCTAGACAATCGGCCCTTGATGTAAAGCGATTTCTCAGCCCTGCGTGATGGCCGCATATAACCACAAACATCTGGTACTCATTTCCGTCAGACTGAGTCGATCCCAGTCCTATGGTGCCGCAAGAACGTTTGGGTAAGTGTTTTTTAATCCTGACCCCACCAGGTCTCGAACCCTCGACCTTGTGGCTTGTAGCGTATTATTCATATTAATTTATACTTCCAAAATATTAGGAAAACCAAAATGACGCACCAAATAAGGTAAAAGAGAAAGTATTTTTCATAGCAGCCTCTTCCCTTGTAGAATGAATGACAGTACGCTGTTTTAGTATAAATCTCAAATAACCAAGTGTAACTTTCTCCGATCTAGCATTATGAAGAAGGAATTCACGTCTCTTGTTTTCAAGGACAAGATCACTTAACGAGTGCTGCACAATATTGTTTTTGTTCCTTTGACGGCGTTAACTTTCAGCTACGAACTATTTGATTAGAGCGACCGATTAACCTGTTATTTTCAAGTAACTACAGGGTGTTTAAAAATAATAGCTAAACTCAATTTCTGTTCTGTAATGGGCTGATTTACTAGTTTTAATAGTATTTGTTTAACGACTTCCTTTTTAGAGTTGCCAGAATGAACTCAAGGAGAGCACAGAAATTCTTAAACAGACTTTTATGTTATTACCAGGGAAAGGATTTTACGGTGCAAATTTTGGTCGTGAAAAGAAAAAAAAAACGTTCTGAAAATACATACAGAAAGGTGAAAAAAAAAGTTGCTGCTTAAACAATTGAATTAAGGTTTAAGCTCGTTACATGAACTCAGTTTATATAATATGCGTATCATTTTGCACCAAATGTTTCTTCTTTACAGAGTCCATAAGAGGTAATTCATAGGTCTTTAGTTTATTGCAATATTTACTTCACAGATGGAACATCAAAGAATGATGCAATCAGTTTCGATAAATTGCGTTTTGAATTCTGAAAGTGCTTACAACTTATCCTTCTTAACATTCGCCATGTTATTGTTATGAAAACCCAGTTGTGATACTAATAAAAATACGTTGTGGTTCAGACAAGTAAAACACAGCCAACAACAAGTCGGTAGATAGAAACTGTTAAATTATTGCCGGAACTAACTGAAGATATTTTAAACTGCTACAACAACACAGTTTAAATTTAAATTTGACTTCACAGGTGCCGATTGGCCATGGTTTACATAAATTATATTTTAATATTTATTATTTACTATTGTTGACTTCACACTGCAGATTGACCATTGTTTCTAGGGTATAAATTACATAAATTATATTTTCGGATTTATTTAATATCGTTGACTTCTGATTGATAAAATATGGGCTTGTAATCAATCTAAATAAAACAAAATATTTAAGATGTATGAGAAATAAAACAAATTTGACTGAACTAACTATAAACAGTGACAGTATTGATCAAATTAACTCCTTGAAGTACCTAGGTACAATACTAAACGATAATAATACTGTTGAAGAAGAGATTAAAACAAGAATATCGCAAGGGAATAAAGCATATTTTGCTAATTTCGATATATTCAAAAGCAAATTAATATCAGAAAATGTTAAATTCAAGTTATATACAGCAATAATAAGACCAATCATATGTTATGGAGCTGAAACCTGGGTACTAAAAGAAGCAGATAAACTAAGACTATTAACGTTTGAGAGGAAAATATTTAGAAGAGTGCTAGGTCCAGTAAAGGAAAATGGAAATTGGAGGTTGAGAAGGAATGACGAATTATACCTCAAGAATAATAAAGAAAATATAGTTACTTTCATCAAATCCAAAAGATTACAATGGTTTGGACATACACTAAGAATGCCAAAGGGAAGACTGCCGAATGATATTTTGAATTGGAAGCCACAAGGAACAAGACCAAGGGGAAGACCCAAGGATCGACGGGAAGATGACGTAATTGAAGATTTGAGAGAAATGGGGATTTTTGATTTGAAATCCACTGCACAAGATAGGAAGAAGTGGCGTAAACTGGTTGAGAAGGCCAAGACATTCCACTGGAAGTCGTAGAGCCTGACGAAGAAGAAGACTTCTGATTGAGATTTTAAAAGCTGTTCAAGAAGAAAAAATATACATTTTTCTCTCCTATCTTTTAAAAACGCGGGCGAAAAGGTGCTGAAGCATAAGAAAAAGGTGGAAAAAGGGGCGAAATGTAGTAATCTCACGAAAAAGTGCAACAAATTATGTTCATTTCGCTTCAGTTCATCCCACCAAAGGTGTCGCACCTCAAAATCCTTTCCCTAATTATTACATATCGCTATCAACTTACAGTAATCTCACTTTGTTATTTTCTTTCTACAACCGTTCTTCACGGAAGAAACTACCACGCCATTTCATTTCATTTCACTATTACGAATTCTATTTATCACGTTACGATTATTGCAGTAAACTGGTAACTGACAAGCTCGCACGTTGGCGCGACACTGCACAGAACACACACAACAATTAAAAAGTTGTCAGAATAAGAAGAGAAACATTGTGTTTTGATAAAATAAGAAATAATCATTAGAACAAATCGACTAACGATCATTAAGGCTAATATCATATATTATGCCTATACCCGGTGAAAGCCAGTTGTTGTTGGAGATCTAGCAGCCCTATAATGTTTTAACAGTTCAGGTCATTAGCGTCGGTATTCAGTTCTGGGCGTAAATCTTACTCAGAATCCACTTATTTGAAGCTTGAGATTCATTTATGGCGTTTTTTGTAAATTGTCTATATAATTAGCTAAAATGATCTCTTAAAGTAATGCTTTTTGCGGGAAGTGATTAATTAACCGTAAAGTGTTTTTCCCAAGTCTTAATAATATAATTTATATAAATGTTAAACAGGGTTGGTAACATTGGACAGTCTTGGTTTATTATTCTGCTTGCACTAGGCCTACTTGTAGTGTTATTAATGTTTTAATTTTCATGCTTTTTGTTGTAACAATTAGATGTTGTGGAATTCCTGTTTTAATTGCAATTTTCCAAAACCGATCTCTGTCCACGGTGTCTAAAATTATTTGATAATCAAAAAGTGCCAAGTGGTTTGGTACGTTAAATTATCCAAGTTACTCAATAATTCGCGCTAGTGTAAAATTATATCAATCCAGGATCCGTTTCGTCAGAAACCATAGTGCTTCTGTAATTGCGCATTGCAATGTAACTTATATTGCAATGAAACTTAAAAGTGAGATAACATAGTCGCTTGGCAAAGGAAGTAAAACAGCTATTTTATTTCTTTAGTTGTTACGTAACAGTGTTATCATACTTGAGTTAGGCAATTCAACCTCAGACTGGCATGTTATTGTCCCGCTGCTATTACAAGAATTCAATGAAAGAAGAATTATAAATTTCAAATAAAAGTAAAAGAAAGCCCCTCCCCCGATTTTATCAAATGATAACAACATAGCTAACTAACTCACTGGCACAATGTCCGCGCGGACATAAGCTCTCCATATAACCATAACCTAAGCCAATGTTTTTCAATAATATATATTATTATTCACATCTCTCAAACCATAATTAATATTATTCTGTCATCTCATTTTTTAGCCTAGATGCTGAGAGATTTCTTAGAAGACGTTTGCACGCTCTTCTGTGCCACATCCTACCCATTGTACTCTACGATACTGAACTGTTCATATTTCATCTGGTTTCTCATAGATGTAACATAGTTCACTCTTATGTAGTCTTCTCCATTCACCTGTCTGTTCATCTCTCTTTTGTCAAACATTTTTCCTATGAACTTTATTATTATAATATCTATAAAGGTTCCGGTTGGCTTCAAATTTCTTGTAGTGTAGTTGGAGCAACAAGCAACAGGCAGGAAGCTGGGGATTTGAGTCCCGGTGGAGTCAGGTTTTTGAAACTGGCCTAAAACTGTCTCTAGCAATATGGTCCTGGGGGTCGACTTTACATCTAACGCAACTGAGTACCAGGCCCTCATTATGTGGCTAAAGCGGCCGTCACGCAGGACTGACCACCAGGTGGACATCAAGTCTAGAAATGTGGGAGCCTTAACCTCTAACTCTCCCAAGGCCTGTCGTGGAATCACTTTATGAACTTTATTTTCAAATCCTCGTAACCTTTTCCCTTCCCTTAAAGTTAGAGACCATGTTTTGCTTCAATATAATTAGAAGGGCAACTTTATATATAGGCCCATATATATATATATATATATATATATATATATATATATATATATGTATGGCATGAAAAGAATAAATATATGCTTGGACGGGGATTTGAACCCGGACCTCTGAATTGATACTTCAATGCGCAGCCAGTTACGCCATCCAAGCAATCCTAGCACAAACATTCATTTTTCTTTATACATACATATATGCTCTATTATGAGAGGTAGCGAGAACTCACTGCCCTCTGGTAGCCACTATAACAAGTTAGCAAATTAAGGAGAATTTTTACTTTATAGCATTAACGCTTCTTTACTTTGATGTTATAATTTTTATATAGTCTATATATTATATATTGTCTAATGCCACCAGGTTGTCTTTTATGACATATTTCTGGCTTTCTCCCCTGGCATTGGCGGAATAGTAATTCATTTTTTAGGTTGGGGCACCTGGACGGCGGAGTTACGTTACGCCGATGATATGATGGGTGATAAATGATAATGAAGCGCCAGGATTCCTATGGTTTGACCGGGAATCGAACCCGAGACCTCACGAACAGCCCGTTAGGCTGGTCATACATATTTTAGTTTAATTTTTTAGAGAAGCTGGGATGACGGATAATAGCTTATGGCTAGTATGTTTCTGCGTCTCATTCCTTTGCGTTATTATTGTTCCTAGGTATTTGAATTCGGCAACTTCTTCAAAATTCCCCTCATTAGTATTAAGTATTTACAATTCTACGTGTTGCCGTGGGTTTGGTTTTCTTGATGTTTACTTCGAATCCCAGTTCCTTAGAGTGACTTAACATATTTTGTGTGTTGGTTGTTCGTATTTCCTCGATATCGCCTATTAATTCTATATCAACAGCATACAGTAGCCTATACCAACAGCTGACTAATATATTTGATGGCAGCTCAAGTACAAATAATTGATTAGTCGAGGATATTGTGTGTCTCATTGTTTTAACTAATGTCAATTTCGAAGGCATCTGGAATATTTTTGTCTGCCCGCACCTTATTAGAAAATGAAAGAAAAATTATAATCTTCGTGGCTAATACATACTATCATAGGGTTAAATAAACTAAAATCGCAATTTGTGAATTTCTACACCAAACTAGATCTGTAATTTAGATGTAAGATTATTTTTTGTGGTTTTTAAAACCTGGTTGAGTGGCAGACAAGTCCTTAAGGCCTTAACTTTGCCAGGTAAAATAAAGCTATTATTATTATTATTATTATTATTATTATTATTATTATTATTATTATTATTATTATAAATCTCTGTTAAGTTTTACCCTAACATATGGTTACGAGTTCTGAATGTAATGAATGCCGACTTGGAAGTTTTAAAAGCCTATTGGGCCTATAATATTGTCTACGGAAATACTGAGTAAGGTTATTCTTGTGTCGGGTAGTCCTTGATATAAAAGCGAGTGGAGTTCCACACACGAGTAGCCGAAAGAAGGAAGAATGAGGAATCGTGAGTTGTAAGTTGTCTCTCAATCGTGTGTTTAAGTTATGGTGGGAAGATAGTGAATGGAAGCGAATAGAAAGGTAAATGTGTGATAAGGTGGTATAAGAAGCAGAGGTATGTTCCGTCTGTTTTCCAATATAACATTTGAAATGCTGGAGTTAGTCCTATGTGATCTGATTTCCGGAGGTTCATAAATAATGTAACCGATCGATATTAAAATCGAATCCACAGTTTTCGGAGATAAATAATGACACTCCCAGTGCCTTTTAAGACCAAGTTTAACCCCCTCGATGTGGGGTGGTTTGGGGTGAAAAGTAAATGTCTGAGGATGTAGTGTCCAAGTAGCTAAGCCCATTGATGCTAAAGAAGGTCAGTGAAAATAAGTGCCTGGACAACGCCGTGTAGACAACTGTATGGAGTAAACAAGATAGCCGACAGATGAAACTAAGACACAAAGGAAGAGCCAAGTGCCACAAGTTAATGAATGTGCACTACTATCAATTTTTCTTCCAAGGTCACCTCTCTGGTATTCTATTGAAGTGAAATGTTTTGCATAGCTAAATGTCGTGCATTACCTGATAAAACAATCCTCCAGGTAAAACATATCTTGTGAATTAAAAAATTTAAAAAAATTGGCTGGGTTTACAGCATAACAAATTTATATCGAATCCACGAACCAAATAAATATCACTAAGGCACTTGGGCTGCACGTACCATAACATTGACGGTGCTTTAAGAATGATTCATTACCATAAACTAAACTGAATCAAAGCAATATACGTAACCTTCCTTTTTGTATCTAATTAATTATTTCTATCTAATTATCGCGACTATTTAATTCATGCCCCAAATGGCAGTCAATGTCCAATCACGTTTCAATGAATTTTGTTTTACAACCAATCACAGTCGTGTTCCACCTCGATAATTATTGAATTTTGTTTACCAAAATAAAGAAAGCTCCTCCTTTTTAATATCCTGAAGAGGTTAGAGCATTATTTTGCAGTGACTGACTATCTAAAAATGCACAGATTCCTTCGACCTACACATTTAATAATTGTTTTTTTAAATACTGATTTTAATGAGTTGTTCCCGAAAAAATTAATAACCTACAATGTTGGTTCAAATGTCAGGAAGCTTAGGGCCCAATGGTCCCCGAAAATCATCCGGTCATCATCACCATCCTTATCATTATCATCATAATCCTTCCCCGGTGTGGAAAGTAACGGGAAGCTACCACACCTATAATCCTGCAAAGCGTAGCATGAAAATGCTATGATTGCAGTGAAAGACCTGCCCTCGGGCAGAATTACAATAAATAGATAGATAGATAATGTTGGTTATAGTATACAATTTGATGTGTTTCACTTTTCCTCAACTAGGGTGTATTCTTAGAATATTGAGATCATATTTGGCAATAAATAGTACGATCAAGCTGCAGTGATGAACAAATGAAACATAACCAAACATTTCTCATTTGTTTTCAAACATCGCCGTTTAAATTAAATATATGAATATTTTAAAATAACTATATTTAAAGAGTCCACCGCTGTGGTCTCGAGGTAGCGTGCTGCCTTGTCACGCAGCGGGCCCAGGTTCGATCCCCGGTCGGGGCAGTTTTTCTGGGTGAGGTTTTTATCGGGGTTTTTCCTCACCTGTAAGACAAATGTCAGGAAAACTTTAAGGCCCAAGCGGTCCCCGAAATCATATGGCCATCATCATCATCCTTATCATTACCATCATCATCCTTCACCGGTGTGGAAAGCAACGGGAAGCTACCACACCTACAATTCCCTAGTAAAGCTGCAAGCATAACATGAAAATGCTATGATTGCAGTGAAGGACCTGCCTTCAGGCAGAATTACTAAGGATGGAAGGATATTTAAAGAGTCAACCACTGTGGTCTCAAGGTAGCGTGCTGCCTTGTCACGCAGCGGGCCCGGGTTCGATTCCCGGTCGGGACAGACTCCTCGGTGAGGTCTTTTATCGGGGTTTTTCCTCACCTGTAAGACAAATGTCAGGAATGTAAGAGCCCAAGTGTCCCCGAAAATATCCGGCCATCATCATTATCCTTACCATTATCATCACCATCCTTCGGTGTGGAAAGCAACGGGAAGCTACCACACCTACAATTCCCTAGTAAAGCTTCAAAGCTTATCATGAAAATGCTATGATTGCAGCGAAATACCTTCCCTCGGGCAGAATTACTATGGATGGATATTTAAATAATGATTTGTGAGTAAACAGCTTAATTTTATTCGTTAAATAGTCCTAACAAATGCCACTCTTGATTTTCAAATTCTCTAGATAAATTGGAAATCACTCGTGACATTACTTATGACATTCAACTAAGCAGTCATAATAATACAAATGGCATATTTTTAGTTGGCTCCAAGACACTAAAAGTGGTATATTTATTTACGTTTTAATTTTAATGTCACTATTGTTAAAACAATTAATAAAAAAGGCCAAAGAAATAATAGTGCCGAAAAACGCGACGGTTTACAACGTTGCTAATTTTACTCGGTATATGCCAAATTTGCCCTTGAATGGCAATGTTCCCTCATTTTGCGGTAGACGTCAATAAAATTAAATTCATGGTAACACGTATGAGTACATTAGCAACAGGAAATTGGGACTAAACAACAAATGAGGGAAATTTTGAGAAAATGGAAAATTCAATTATCTTGTAGAATAAATACAATCTGGATTGAGGTGCAAAAATAAATTTAACATGGGATCAAATCTGGAAAAACATGCTGTTCTACTTTAGAAGAAGTTCTGTGCAGCCCAACGCCTCTAAAAAACACATTATACTCGTATTATATGGATTCGGAACATTGTCTGTCATTTTAAGAGAGGATAAAATATTACGAATATTTAAGAATAAAGTGCTTAGGAAGATTTTTGAACCAAAGAGAGACGAACAGACAGGCGAATGGAGAATAATATTTAATAGTGAGCTACACGATAGGCCTATAATATGAAAAGTTAATTCTCGTAGACTGCAATTAGGTAGGACATATGCGGAAAGAAAGAGGGACATAAAAACTTATTGTAGGAAAGCCCCCAGTTGGTAGGCCGCGATTAGGTAGGACAAAAGAACATCAACCGTGATATAAAGGAGATAAATTATACAGCAATGACTGGAAAATATTAGCTAGGGTTAGGGACGTATGGAGAGTTACTTCCTGGTTCAGCAGTCCCAGTGCGTTAGCTGATTAATTAATGGAACCCTTTATGCAGACTACTTGACTCTGATTTCAAGAATCGCGGGTTCAAACCCAGCCGAGGTGGATGCGATGTTTTATAGAGCTACAAGGACATTTCCATAAACCAGCCGTTATCCTTCAACCCTAGGTAATCTTCTTCTTCTTCTTCTTCTTCTTCTTCTTCTTCTTCTTCTTCTTCTTCTTCTTCTTCTTCCGAATACAGTATTGGGTGATGATGCCCGTTTTGCGACTACAAAAACTGATCTTTCCATCGGTTGAAGGGTCTTCCGAGGTCTCTTTTGCCTTTAGGGTTGAGGTGGTAAATCATCTTTGGTAAACGGGAATTTTACATTCTCTGGACGTGTTGGAACCATTTAATCTGATAATTTTTGTATATGTTCAACCATTTCCCTACTATTCCACTGCATCCTTATCTCATCACTTTTCATTCTATCCCTTAATGTTACTCCAGTTAGTGATCGGAGGAATCTCATTTCTGAACTATTAATGCGGGATTTATCTTTTGCTCGAAGTGTCCAGCATTCACTTCCGTATAGTAGAGCAGGTTTAGCTATGGCATTATGAAATCTCAATTGGATTTCTTTCCTCATTTGTTTTCCAAAATTTCTCCTAATTATACCATTTAATCTGTTATATTAATATTACAATTAACTCTCAGTCACAGGCACTATCGAACCCGTAGGTTCATGACCGCGAGGATATAAGCTCTCCATAGATCCCTATCCTGAGCTAATGTTTTCCATTCATCCCCTTTTTAATCTACTTCCCTCAAATCATGGTTAATTTTATTCTCCCACCTCATTCTTGGTCTACCAACTAGGCGTTTGCCGTATGATTTTCCTACAAAAAGCTTCCATGCATCTCTTTCATTCCTCATTCGTGCCACATGTCCTCTCCATTGCAAACTACGAGACTTAACAGTTCATCTCTCTTTGGTCCAAACATTTTGCTAAAACTTTATTCTCAAATACTCGTAATCTTCTTTCTTCCCTTAAAGTAAGATAAGCCTACATATAATATATCTGGGAGAAATACAGTTTTATTTCTGATATGATAATGTTACTCCTTTACAAATTTGTATTTTGAGCAAATTCTTGTCTCAAAATCTTACTGTTCACTTTCATCATGACTCGGTCTCGTGGGTTTCCTCTCCATCCTTTACCTTTCTCATTCCATTCAAAGATAATATTTTGAATAATTCCATTCTTTTTACATGCCCAATTATCAGAATATCCGTTCTTAAATCATCTCCAAAATATTCTAATCGACTTCCATACTCTGATTCTTTCTATATATGTATATATATATATATATATATATATATATATATATATATATATACTAGATGGCCCGGCGAACTTCGTATCGCCTTTAACTATTTTTACGTTAATTTTTCCGCATGGTTTTGTCGATTGAGATGAATTTATGTTGTCTGCATTCTCAGTATCATCCATTAGTGCTTCATAAGGATTATATACATTTATTGATGGAATATTTTGAGGAGGCTTCCTGATTTCATTATACTTTCGTTTTTTTCTACAAACTTCTTGGCAGTTTGGATTTTCATCATAATCAAGAAGTCTCGGTGTAGTAATATCATCCATCCATCCATAGTAATTCTGCCCGAAGGCAGGTCCTTCACTGCAATCATAGCATTTCATGCTATGCTTGCAGCTTTACAAGGGAATTGTAGGTGTGGTAGCTCCCGTTGCATTCCACACCGGTGAAGGATGATGATAAGGATGATGATGATAAGTATGGTGATGATGAGGATGATGGCCATATGATTTCGGGGACCGTATGGGCCTTAAAGTTTTCCTGACATTTGTCTTACAGTTGAGGAAAAATCCCGATAAAAACCTCACCCAGAAAAACTGCCCCGACCGGGGATCGAACCCGGGCCCGCTGCGTGACAAGGCAGCACGCTACCTCGAGACCACAGCGGTGGACAGTAATATCATCTTGTGATGTATTATAGTCATCTTGTTTTTCATTTAATCGAGGCATGGAGATTGTTTCTGTAATATTAGGCATATTATTATAACTAACAGACTTACTTACAGTTCTGTTATTCCGTTCCTTAGGACCTTCATATATTTTTTAATTGACATTCTTCTTAAATGTAAGATTTATGTCACATAGGCCTATACCAATTTGCGGAAATTCACTTGATATCTTATAATTCATGGTCTCTAGAACTGATTCGCCATATCGTTCAATGTCCCTTCTCGGTCCAGTTAAATTTAAATTAAGTTGTTGTCTTTCAGCCAGATTACTTAAAACTAACACTTACACACGAAATTAATATTATTATCAATATATTGAAAATAAAATAAACACTGAACACACTTAAATTATGAAATAATCAATATTTGTAATTCAATTGAAATTCGTGGTTGCAACAAAAAGCACAGCCACCTGGTTAAATAATAAACCAATTACCTTACACCGCCATCTGTTAGAATCGTATGGAACTCACAGAACTCTTTAAATAATAAACAAATAATTTGCAATAAAATAATGCGATTATAAATTTAGTTATAAATAACCGTAGGTCTCAAGTTGGATCAAACAGCACACAGTGTGCAAAATTTTATTAAAATCGGTTCAGTAGTTTAGGATTCCATCGCGGACAAACAACGTGACACGCAATTTTTATATATTAAGATATATATATTCCTGTTCTGCACCAATAGTCCATTTCTGTATTCAGTAAATTGGATAACATCTAATCTGTATAAAGTCCATGATTCAGCGCCATATAACGTAACACTTACATTCAAGGATATATATATATATATATATATATATATATATATATATATATATATATATATTAATGTTTTGTTTAATATGAAATAATCTTACTCAATAGAACGAAGTTCAACATACGAATATTATTTTCCTACCTTCCTTTGCACTTTTATGTCCTGATTATGTCTTCGCTAGGTAGGGAAGATTCTTATATTTACGGCTTGTATAAGATCCTCAGGCCTATAATAAAAGGCTTCTAAATGTAATTTTTCGGCCCTTTCTCGTTCAACGTTGAATTTCGACACTAATGAACGTAGCTGTTAATGAGAGTCGTTAAATAATAGTGCCTACTCTCTACAGTATGTGTCTACCAGAATATAATTAATTCATCATTGAATTAATATAATTTACATACTCAGATTTAATTTAATACCTGATGGAAGACGAATGAAGGGAAGACTTAGATTGATGATGTTAGAGAACGAAGTAAAAGTGTACGTTAGGATAAGGTTAACAAACAATGGAGAAGTTTGTTAAATACACAAAAGCTCATCCTGGTTTGTGACGCCAATTTAAGAAGAGAAGAAGAAGAAGATTAAATACAGGAAGCAACAGAATTTTACAAGAAAAAAGAAAAACTTTCACAGGTTGTACTGAGTGTTTTGATACGAAGAACCCATAAAACAAAAAAAAAAAAAAAAAAAAAAGAGTTCAATGGCGCGACAAACCTAGAAGGCCCTTGACATACAGCTTGCTGCTGGTTTCACATCCACATGTATTAACCACAGAGATGGACGATCATCTAATTAGTGTAAGGTGAGAGGCAGTCAATATGTCGGTCCGCAGCCGTTATAGCTGTTTTCCTTAACCTGGAGCCGCTACGTATTGTATTACACAAATTTCTCCGCAACATACTCACCGAAATTCCACGACAAAAATGTGTTCCCCCCACGACGGGACTCGAACCAGCCAAGACAGAGCTGACATGCCACTTCTTTTCAATATTTTATCCCTTGATATGTAGATACAACAGCTGGAAAGAGATAGAGAGTACCATGTAGACCTTGGGCTTCGACGGTTTCAAAATAAATGGCTAAATCTTAATTTGCTTGTTATTTCCTAACTTAATTGGAACTGATTTTGTTGAGATAAAATTAAATTTGCAATATTTCATGGCTTGCTATAAATTTAAATTACGTTGCAAAAAATATTAATAAAATAATATAAAAAGAATGTCTCAACAAAACTGAAACAGTTTCTACTTCGGGAATTTCCGATTTTTTCCGATCTCTGTTCAGTCGAGTAGGACGTAAACTTAATTAGGCATGAAGTCTTCTTTTAAATAAACGATGGAGAGAAGAATTGAAATTTAATGAGCAAGGCAGCGTTTGGCAAGACACCATGGCCACACAATGCTAAATCATCTCTCTGCAATTTTCCGATGGAGTATGACAACAACAACAAAGCGCCAATTTACCGCTCAATCAAGCTGTTACATAATGCTAAACGGTGTCGTAATAATAATAATAATAATAATAATAATAATAATAATAACAATAATAATACATTTATAAACAGGTTTACAATGTAATAAAACATCTTCCTGTGCCCAAAGATTTTTGAATGTTATCTTCTTCCTCAATTCTTCTCTATCTTCCCATCCCAATTCTTCCAGACCTAGCTCCCTCATACTTCTTCTTATATTATAATCCATCCATTTAAATCTAGGTCGACTTATCTTTCTTTTCCCAGGTGAAAACCATTCCAAAGCTTGTCTGGGTAATCTTTTTTCTGGCATCCTACGTATATTACCATACCATTCTGGTTGTCTGTATCTCACAAAATGTAATATTGAATTTTGGACTTTCATTTGTTTCTGAATTTTTAAAAAATTAGAATGACTAGTTGAGCGCCTAAAATAATCAATTTCAGTAGACATAAGCTTTAAGCTCATATTTTTATTCAACTGCCAAGTTTCTGCACCGTATGAAGAAAAAGAAAATTAAACACCCTATTGTTTGCAGATGACCAAATAATAATAGCAAATTCCGAAGATAATCTACAGAAAGGTCTGTATGAACTTAACAAAATTACAGAAGAATATGGATTAAATATATCTACAGAAAAGACAAAAATTATGGCATTTCAAGGTGTAGATCCTGTCAGAAGTAAAATTGTACTGGACAATAAAATTTGGAGCAGGTGAATAATTTTACATATCTAGGATGCAATATCTCATATGAAGAAGAAAAGGATGTAAATGCAAAAATATATACATTTTTAAGAATTTTAGGGTTAATAAATTCTATCTTCAAGCCACAGTTAGTCCAAAAGCATTCAAGACTGAAAGTGTATAAAACACTGGCTCTTCCAACTCTTTTGTATGGACGTTGAAACAGAAGGATATACAGAGACTTAGATCTGCTGAAATGAGATATCTTTGGAGGACTGCAGGATACACACTACTAGATCACAAAAAAAATGAAGACATCTTAGAAGAATTACACATGGAATCTTTAGAAAACAAAATTTCTGATTATAAGTCAAGATGGATGCAACATGTTCATCGAATGGAAGATCACAGAATACCCAAACAAATGTTAAGATATCAACCTGCAGGAAGAAGAAGACCAGGACGTCCACTCAAAAGACTTCTAGATGGTGTTTCTCTTGAGGCCGAAACAGGTCAACAAATGGCCTAAATTCGTGAATGTACTATGATGATGATGATGATGATGTTAGCGTGTTTCGAATTATGGACTTATAAATTTGTACTTTGGTATCTATTCTTATGTTCTTATCCCACAATACTCCGTTTAACATTGTTGTTACCGATGTGCCTTTTTGAATTCTATATTTTATGTAATTTTCTTGGGTACATGTTGAGTTAATTTTGATCCCCAGGTAATTACATTCTTCTCATCCTTTGGTACATCCCATTCCATCTTCCAAAACTAAATATATCTTTTCACCGCCACAATATAAATAAAATGATTTATTCAAATTTACTTTTAAACCTTATTTAGTACACTCTTCTATCAGTTTGCGACTCATGCATTCCAGATGCTCATAATCCTGTGCTGTAACCAACTGGTCATCTGCAAATAATAATGTATAAACTGCTGTATCTTCAATAGGTATCCCCACACCTTTACACTTTTTCTTCCATGTTGTAAAACTTGTTGCATATAAATCTTGAACAAAGTTGGGATAAGCCACAGCCTTGACGTAAACCTCTGTTACTGAAAATTCATGGGACATATATTTCCCAATCTTTATTCTAGAATTTGCATTTTCGTATAATTTGTATATTGCATTCACAAGTAATTTATTTTCAATATTTTCTTGTAAAACGTCCTATAATTTATTTAGCGGTGCAGAGTCATAAACTTTTTATCATCATTATCATCCAGGGATTAAGCCTGTTGGCTCGTTCCGGATTCATGAATGCTAGAATTGTTAAAATTCTTCAGATAATCTTCTGTGTGGGCGTCCAACATTTCACCTCCGTGCGGTTTAAAATTTAGCAAATAATTTTGGAAATCCTCCTTCTGGCATTCTATCAATATGTTCTTTCCAGTCGTTCCTATATTTAATTATTCGGTCTGTAAGTTTGAAAATATTAGTTCCTTTCTCATTCATTTCTTTCTTTTCTATCCAGAAGAGCATGTCCTGCTATATTTCTTAAAAATCTCATCTCAGCTGCTTCCAATCTTTGTTCTTGTCTTTTAGTGATCGTCCAACATTCTGATCCATACATCAATACAGGAACAGCCATTACTTTATAATATTTCATTTTTGTTTCTATTCTTGTTTTTAAGGGTTCTTTTAATAGTGCCACACATTAGATTAAATTTATCTATGTTGTCATTAATATCTTCAATTTTAACAGATGATAAATTGAAACCCAGATAATAAAAATTGTTCACTTGGTCTAAAATTTAAAAAAAAAAACTTTTTATATCGATCAATAGCAATTGCAGAGGTTACCCTTTAGAATTTGTATTTTCCATAAGTTGTTTGACAACAAAAATATGATCAGCTGTTGATCTTCCCGCTCGAAGTCCTGCCTGTTCTTTATCCTCTTTATCACTATAATCTTCTTCTATCGAATATTTCAAAATTTTACCACATAATCTACTAACTGTATTAAGAACCTCAGAACCTCTGTAATTAATAAAATCATCTTTCATCCCATTTTTTATGAATAACTGATATAAATTCTGTTTAGATGTTTTAGGTACCTCTTCCCCATTAATAAATCTTTCAAAAAGAGACCTTAACATTTCGAATAATGTATTCGTACCATGTTTAATAAATTCAGGATATATTCCATCAGTCCCACCGGAATTACTAAATTGTACAATTGATATTTTTACAGTTTCCTTTATTATTATTATTATTATTATTATTATTATTATTATTATTATTATTATTATTATTATTAATAATAATAAATAATAATAATTTAATAGTGGCTCCGTGGCGCAAGCGGTTAGACGCTCGCATCTCACCGCTGGGGTCCCGAGATCGAATCTCGATCATTCCATGTGGGTTTCGTGGTGGACAAAATTTGAGCTTGGGCAGGTTTTTCTCGGGGGTTATCTCCCGTTTTCCCCTGTCACAATTCCATTCCACCATTTCTCCATACTTATATCATGCATTTCGTTTCATTTGTTCATCTGCCCCTGTGATGTCTGTCAGGCATGGTTCGCCGGCATCCTTGTCATTCACAGACCTCTATATAAGGGCCCTCATCACATCTCATCCCTCCACCCGGCCCTGAGTTGGACAGGAGTTGAGAATAATATTTTTTATAATAATAATAATAATAATAATAATAATAATAATAATAATAATAGTAATAATAATAACAATAATTTATTATTATTATATAAATATGTATACATTTTATTATTATTATTATTATTATTATTATTATTATTATTGTTGTTGTTGTTTTTGTTGTCACCGCTGTGGTCTCGAGGTAGCGTGCTGCCTTGTCACGCAGCGGGCCCGGGTTCGACTCCCGGTCGGGACAGGCTCCTGGTTGAGGTTTTTTCGGGTTTTTTCCCCCACCTCTAGGACAAATGTCAGGAAGCTTAGTGTCCAACGGTCCCCGAAAATCAACCGGCCATCATCATCATCATCATCATCCCTCTCACACGGTGTGGAAAGCAACGGTAATCTACCACCCTATAATTCCCTAGTAAAGCTGCAAAGAATAGCATAAAATGCTATGATTGCAGTGAAAGACCTGCACTCTTTGAGAATTACTATGGATGGATTATTATTATTATTATTATTTATCGAGGGTTTTTTGCTGCTGAAGGCGTCTTCCCGTTCTCAATCAAACGCATCTTCTTCTTGATGTTCCTTTTAGGATATAATTTCTTTAACTTTCTTGCACTTTGATCTTCTTGGTTTTCCTCCAAATGTCCCTTCCGGCTGCAGTACATTAAAATATATTGTTAGGCCGTCTTTGTTGATCAATTCCTCTTCAAAAGAAAATTTATCATTTGGAACTTGTACATGAGTTTAGTTGTGTCTTGAATAAGTTTTATGTATTTTTTGCTATAGTAGGCCTAATCTAAGTAAAAACATTGACACTTGGATAGGGCAACAACAAAATAAAACAAATTTAATAGAAATGATTTGAGCGGTTGATGATCTGGATACATTTAAATGACAGACACATCGTGTAGTTTCTCTACAGTTGAAGTATTCAAAATATTTAGAAAGTTCCTCTGCGATATACAAAAACACAATTAACACTTTGAAACACACGCCCGCTATTCCTCCACTTTCACAAGGGATGTGGCTAAGTGAACAGTGGGAATGGAGTAACCAATCATAAATGTGCATGCACTAGGAACGCAACTGGCAGGTTCCAGTGTAATTCGAAATTATACAAGTATATGCCTATTATACTCTAACAAAGTATATTTAAAATAATACAGTCACACTTTCAGTATTATAACGTTCATTTACATTATAAAGATGTGGATGAACATTTGAAGTTATTATTTATTTATTGTATGTTGTCGCTATCAACTTGTTATATCCATTGGATATTCAAAATTCCATTATGACAAATCATAAATAATGACCCACAGCCCATCTTCTGTAATTTTAATTCTCCATAAATGGCCAGGAAGCTCCAATAACGTTATTAAAAAAACCCAATTAAAGAATAATATCGGAATAGTTGAACATTTACTTACTTACTTACTTACTTACTCACTGGCACTATCGAACCCGTAGGTTCATGGCCGCACGGACATAAGCTCTCCATACATGCCTATCCTGAGCTAATGCTTTCCAATCATTCCCTGTATAATCTACTTCCCTCAAATCATAGTTAATGTTGTTCTCCCACCTCATTCTTGGTCTACCAACTGGGCGTAATGTTCCTAGGAACATGTCCCTGTGTTTGAGCCTTTGGCATGGGTTCCCTGAAGTAGTCCCCGCCCGGAGAACCGAATGGGGGACTATTTGACCTCCGGAAAATTTTACCCCAGTAGAACCCATGTCCGCATTTCTTGACGGTTATATTTTTACGGTGAAAGATCGTCACTCTTTCGACCAAGGTACTTTTTCGTCTGGCTTATCACCTTCGACCAGTCCGGCATGGGTAACCCTATCGGCAGCAATGCTACCGCCGGCATAGCTCTCAGGGTCATTTAAGCACACAAGCCACTCCACCACGACAAGGTAAAGATACCATGGAGTTGAACATTTAGCAGTAGGTAATTAAATTGTAACTAATTTAAAATTAGAAATGAAGGCGTGAAAAATACAAATATTTAGGAGTTATATTTAACAAAGAAACAAATAACGTTGAAGAAATTACGCAAATAAATAAAGGCAGAAATGTAATGAGATGTTTCTACTCTATCTTATGGGGTAAATAAGGAAAAATGACAAAGACCCATATCCATCCATCCGTAGTAATCCTGCCCGAGGGCAGGTCGTTCACAGCAAACATAGCTTTTTCATGCTATGTTTTGCAGTTTTACTAGGGAATTATAGTGTGGTAGCTTCCTGTTGCTGTCCACGCCGGTGAAGAATGATGATGATAAGGGTAATGGCCGGATGTTTTTCGGGGACCGTTGGGGCCTAAGCTTCCTGACAATTGTCTTACAGGTGAGAAAAAAACCGAAAAAAACCTCACCCAGGAATCTGTACCGACAGGAAATCGAACCTGGGCCCGCAGAGTGACAAGGCAGCTCGCTATCTCGAGTCCACAGCGGTACAGTCGTAATTTGCAAATTGTTTATAGACATTTATGGGGTGTAATACAGAGA
>JASPKZ010008150.1:0-192549 GCA_030220185.1 Diploptera punctata
AAGATTAGCTATACAGCTTGGGGGACTCATATGTTATGTGACCTCTATATCTAATTCTGTGTTGGCACACATGGACATGAGGCAGCAGGCTTGAACGGCAGTCTTGTCTAGGAGTTAAAATTTATGTACCTACAATAAGTAGCAGCTCTTGATTTAGAAAATTAGCTATACCAGCTTGGGGGACTCAATATGTTAATGTGACCTCTATATCTAATTCTGTGTATGACACACATGGACATGAAACAGCAGCTGGCTGGTAAGGGCAGTCTTGTCATGGAGTTAAAATTTGTGTAACTACAATAAGTAGCAGCTCTTGATTGAGAAATATAGCTATAATACAGCTTGGGGGACTCAATATGTTAATGTGACCTCTATATCTAATTCTGTGTATGACACACACGGACGTGAGGCAACAGCTGGCTGCTAAGGGCAGTCTTGTCATGGAGTTAAATAATGTGTAACTACAATAAGTAGCAGCTCTTGATTGAGGAAATTAGCTATAACAGCTTGGGGGACTCAATATGTTAATGTGACCTCTATAACTAATTCTGTGTGTGACACACATGGACGTGAAGCAGCAGCTGGCTGGTAAGGGCAGTCTTGTCATGGAGTTAACATTTTGTGTAACTACAATAAGTAGCAGCACTTGACTGAGAAAATTAGCTATAACAGCTTGGGGACTCGATTGTTAAACGTGACCTCTATATCTAATTCTGTGTATGACACACATGGACGTGGAAGCAGCAGCTGGCTGGTAAGGGCAGTCTTGTCATGGAGTTAAATTTGTGAAACTACAATAAGTAGCAGCTCTTGATTGAAGAAAATTAGCTATAACAGCTTGGGGGACTCAATATGTTAATGTGACCTCTATATCTTATTCTGTGTATGGCACACATGGACGTGAAGCAGCAGCTGGCTGGTAACGGCAGTCTTGTCATGGAGTTAAAACTTGTGTAACTACAATAAGTAGCAGCTCTGATTGAGAAATATAGCTATAACAGCTTGGGGGACTCAATATGTTAATGTGACCTCTATAACTAATTCTGTGTATGACACACATGGACGTGAAGCAGCAGCTGGCTGGTAAGGGCCGTCTTGTCATGGAGTTAACAATTTGTGTAACTACAATAAGTAGCAGCTCTTGTCTGAGAAAATTAGCTATAACAGCTTGGGGGACTCAATTGTTAACGTGACCTCTATATCTAATTCTGTGTATGACACACATGGACGTGAAGCAGCAGCTGGCTGGTAAGGGCAGTCTTGTCATGGAGTTAAAATTTGTGTAACTACAATAAGTAGCAGCTCTTGATTGAGAAAATTAGCTATAACAGCTTGGGGGACTCAATATGTTAATGTGACCTCTATATCTAATTCTGTGTATGACACACATGGACGTGAAGCAGCACTGGCTGGTAAGGGCAGTCTTGTCATGGAGTTAAAAATTTGTGTAACTACAATAAGTAGCTGCTCTTTATTGAGAAAATTAGCTATAACAGCTTGGGGGACTCAATATGTTAATGTGACCTCTATATCTAATTCTGTGTATGACACACATGGACGTGAAACAGCAGCTGGCTGGTAAGGGCAGTCTTGTCATGGAGTTAAATTTGTGTAACTACAATAAGTAGCAGCTCTTGATTGAGAAAATTAGCTATAACAGCTTGGGGGACTCAATATGTTAATGTGACCTCTATATCTAATTCTGTGTATGGACACACATGGACGTGAAGCAGCAGCTGGCTGGTAAGGGCAGTCTTGTCATGGAGTTAAAATTCGTGTAACTACAATAAGTAGCAGCTCTTGATTGAGAAAATTAGCTATAACAGCTTGGGGGACTCAATATGTTAATGTGACCTCTATATCTAATTCTGTGTATGACACACATGGACGTGAAGCAGCAGCTGGCTGGTAAGGGCAGTCTTGTCATGGAGTTAAAATTTGTGTAACTACAATAAGTAGCACGCTCTTGATTGAGAAAATTAGCTATAACAGCTTGGGGGACTCCATATGTTAATGTGACCTCTATATCTAATTCTGTGTATGACACACATGGACGTGAAGCAGCAGCTGGCTGGTAAGGGCAGTCTTGTCATGGAGTTAAATTTGTGTAACTACAATAAGTAGCAACTCTTGATTGAGAAAATTAGCTATAACAGGTTGGGGGACTCAATATGTTAATGTGACCTCTATATCTAATTATGTGTATGACACACATGGACGTGAAGCAGCAGCTGGCTGGTAAGGGCAGTCTTGTCACGGAGTTAAAATTTGTGAAACTACAATAAGTAGCAGCTCTTGATTTAGAAAATTAGCTATAACAGCTTGGGGGACTCAATATGTTAATGTGACCTCTATATCTAATTCTGTGTATGACACACATGGACATGAAACAGCAGCGGCTGGTAAGGGCAGTCTTGTCATGGAGTTAAAATTTGTGTAACTACAATAAGTAGCAGCTCTTGATTGAGAAATATAGCTATAACAGCTTGGGGGACTCAATATGTTAATGTGACCTCTATATCTAATTCTGTGTATGACACACACGGACGTGAGGCACCAGCTGGCTGGTAAGGGCAGTCTTGTCATGGAGTTAAAAATGTTGTAACTACAATAAGTAGCAGCTCTTGATTGAGAAAATTAGCTATAACAGCTTGGGGGACTCAATATGTTAATGTGACCTCTATAACTAATTCTGTGTGTGACACACATGGACGTGAAGCAGCAGCTGGCTGGTAAGGGCAGTCTTGTCATGGAGTTAACATTTTGTGTAACTACAATATGTAGCAGCACTTGACTGAGAAAATTAGCTATAACAGCTTGGGGGACTCAATATGTTAATGTGACCTCTATATCTAATTCTGTGTATGACACACATGGACGTGAAGCAGCACCTGGCTGGTAAGGGCAGTCTTGTCATGGAGTTAAAATTTGTGTAACTACAATAAGTAGCAGCTCTTGATTGAGAAAATTAGCTATAACAGCTTGGGGGACTCAATATGTTAATGTGACCTCTATATCTAATTCTGTGTATGACACACATGGACGTGAAGCAGCAGCTGGCTGGTAAGGGCAGTCTTGTCATGGAGTTAAAATTTGTGTAACTACAATAAGTAGCAACTCTTGATTGAGAAAATTAGCTATAACAGGTTGGGGGACTCAATATGTTAATGTGACCTCTATATCTAATTATGTGTATGACACACATGGACGTGAAGCAGCAGCTGGCTGGTAAGGGCAGTCTTGTCATGGAGTTAAAATTTGTGAAACTACAATAAGTAGCAGCTCTTGATTGAGAAGATTAGCTATAACAGCTTGGGGGACTCAATATGTTAATGTGACCTCTATATCTAATTCTGTGTATGGCACACATGGACATGAGGCAGCAGCTGGCTGGTAACGGCAGTCTTGTCTAGGAGTTAAAATTTATGTAACTACAATAAGTAGCAGCTCTTGATTTAGAAAATTAGCTATAACAGCTTGGGGGACTCAATATGTTAATGTGACCTCTATATCTAATTCTGTGTATGACACACATGGACATGAAACAGCAGCTGGCTGGTAAGGGCAGTCTTGTCATGGAGTTAAAATTTGTGTAACTACAATAAGTAGCAGCTCTTGATTGAGAAATATAGCTATAACAGCTTGGGGGACTCAATATGTTAATGTGACCTCTATATCTAATTCTGTGTATGACACACACGGACGTGAGGCAACAGCTGGCTGCTAAGGGCAGTCTTGTCATGGAGTTAAAATATGTGTAACTACAATAAGTAGCAGCTCTTGATTGAGAAAATTAGCTATAACAGCTTGGGGGACTCAATATGTTAATGTGACCTCTATAACTAATTCTGTGTGTGACACACATGGACGTGAAGCAGCAGCTGGCTGGTAAGGGCAGTCTTGTCATGGAGTTAACATTTTGTGTAACTACAATAAGTAGCAGCACTTGACTGAGAAAATTAGCTATAACAGCTTGGGGGACTCGATTGTTAACGTGACCTCTATATCTAATTCTGTGTATGACACACATGGACGTGAAGCAGCAGCTGGCTGGTAAGGGCAGTCTTGTCATGGAGTTAAAATTTGTGAAACTACAATAAGTAGCAGCTCTTGATTGAGAAAATTAGCTATAACAGCTTGGGGGACTCAATATGTTAATGTGACCTCTATATCTAATTCTGTGTATGGCACACATGGACGTGAAGCAGCAGCTGGCTGGTAACGGCAGTCTTGTCATGGAGTTAAAACTTGTGTAACTACAATAAGTAGCAGCTCTTGATTGAGAAATATAGCTATAACAGCTTGGGGGACTCAATATGTTAATGTGACCTCTATAACTAATTCTGTGTATGACACACATGGACGTGAAGCAGCAGCTGGCTGGTAAGGGCAGTCTTGTCATGGAGTTAACATTTTGTGTAACTACAATAAGTAGCAGCTCTTGTCTGAGAAAATTAGCTATAACAGCTTGGGGGACTCAATTGTTAACGTGACCTCTATATCTAATTCTGTGTATGACACACATGGACGTGAAGCAGCAGCTGGCTGGTAAGGGCAGTCTTGTCATGGAGTTAAAATTTGTGTAACTACAATAAGTAGCAGCTCTTGATTGAGAAAATTAGCTATAACAGCTTGGGGGACTCAATATGTTAATGTGACCTCTATATCTAATTCTGTGTATGACACACATGGACGTGAAGCAGCAGCTGGCTGGTAAGGGCAGTCTTGTCATGGAGTTAAAATTTGTGTAACTACAATAAGTAGCTGCTCTTTATTGAGAAAATTAGCTATAACAGCTTGGGGGACTCAATATGTTAATGTGACCTCTATATCTAATTCTGTGTATGACACACATGGACGTGAAACAGCAGCTGGCTGGTAAGGGCAGTCTTGTCATGGAGTTAAAATTTGTGTAACTACAATAAGTAGCAGCTCTTGATTGAGAAAATTAGCTATAACAGCTTGGGGGACTCAATATATTAATGTGACCTCTATATCTAATTCTGTGTATGACACACATGGACGTGAAGCAGCAGCTGGCTGGTAAGGGCAGTCTTGTCATGGAGTTAAAATTCGTGTAACTACAATAAGTAGCAGCTCTTGATTGAGAAAATTAGCTATAACAGCTTGGGGGACTCAATATGTTAATGTGACCTCTATATCTAATTCTGTGTATGACACACATGGACGTGAAGCAGCAGCTGGCTGGTAAGGGCAGTCTTGTCATGGAGTTAAAATTTGTGTAACTACAATAAGTAGCAGCTCTTGATTGAGAAAATTAGCTATAACAGCTTGGGGGACTCAATATGTTAATGTGACCTCTATATCTAATTCTGTGTATGACACACATGGACGTGAAGCAGCAGCTGGCTGGTAAGGGCAGTCTTGTCATGGAGTTAAAATTTGTGTAACTACAATAAGTAGCAACTCTTGATTGAGAAAATTAGCTATAACAGGTTGGGGGACTCAATATGTTAATGTGACCTCTATATCTAATTATGTGTATGACACACATGGACGTGAAGCAGCAGCTGGCTGGTAAGGGCAGTCTTGTCACGGAGTTAAAATTTGTGAAACTACAATAAGTAGCAGCTCTTGATTTAGAAAATTAGCTATAACAGCTTGGGGGACTCAATATGTTAATGTGACCTCTATATCTAATTCTGTGTATGACACACATGGACATGAAACAGCAGCTGGCTGGTAAGGGCAGTCTTGTCATGGAGTTAAAATTTGTGTAACTACAATAAGTAGCAGCTCTTGATTGAGAAATATAGCTATAACAGCTTGGGGGACTCAATATGTTAATGTGACCTCTATATCTAATTCTGTGTATGACACACACGGACGTGAGGCAACAGCTGGCTGGTAAGGGCAGTCTTGTCATGGAGTTAAAATATGTGTAACTACAATAAGTAGCAGCTCTTGATTGAGAAAATTAGCTATAACAGCTTGGGGGACTCAATATGTTAATGTGACCTCTATAACTAATTCTGTGTGTGACACACATGGACGTGAAGCAGCAGCTGGCTGGTAAGGGCAGTCTTGTCATGGAGTTAACATTTTGTGTAACTACAATATGTAGCAGCACTTGACTGAGAAAATTAGCTATAACAGCTTGGGGGACTCAATTGTTAACGTGACCTCTATATCTAATTCTGTGTATGACACACATGGACGTGAAGCAGCAGCTGGCTGGTAAGGGCAGTCTTGTCATGGAGTTAAAATTTGTGTAACTACAATAAGTAGCAGCTCTTGATTGAGAAAATTAGCTATAACAGCTTGGGGGACTCAATATGTTAATGTGACCTCTATATCTAATTCTGTGTATGACACACATGGACGTGAAGCAGCAGCTGGCTGGTAAGGGCAGTCTTGTCATGGAGTTAAAATTTGTGTAACTACAATAAGTAGCAGCTCTTGATTGAGAAATATAGCTATAACAGCTTGGGGGACTCAATATGTTAATGTGACCTCTATATCTAATTCTGTGTATGACACACACGGACGTGAGGCAACAGCTGGCTGCTAAGGGCAGTCTTGTCATGGAGTTAAAATATGTGTAACTACAATAAGTAGCAGCTCTTGATTGAGAAAATTAGCTATAACAGCTTGGGGGACTCAATATGTTAATGTGACCTCTATAACTAATTCTGTGTGTGACACACATGGACGTGAAGCAGCAGCTGGCTGGTAAGGGCAGTCTTGTCATGGAGTTAACATTTTGTGTAACTACAATATGTAGCAGCACTTGACTGAGAAAATTAGCTATAACAGCTTGGGGGACTCAATTGTTAACGTGACCTCTATATCTAATTCTGTGTATGACACACATGGACGTGAAGCAGCAGCTGGCTGGTAAGGGCAGTCTTGTCATGGAGTTAAAATTTGTGTAACTACAATAAGTAGCAGCTCTTGATTGAGAAAATTAGCTATAACAGCTTGGGGGACTCAATATGTTAATGTGACCTCTATATCTAATTCTGTGTATGACACACATGGACGTGAAGCAGCAGCTGGCTGGTAAGGGCAGTCTTGTCATGGAGTTAAAATTTGTGTAACTACAATAAGTAGCAACTCTTGATTGAGAAAATTAGCTATAACAGCTTGGGGGACTCAATATGTTAATGTGACCTCTATATCTAATTCTGTGTATGACACACATGAATGTGAGGCAGCAGCTGGCTGGTAAGTTCAGTCATGTCATGGAGTTAAAATTAGAAATAGGAAATTGGACCAAAACAATGTATTTTAGTTTAGTATGTCATTGTTTTGAGCGTTATGGTTGCAACGTTATTTTCCATTAGATGTTGGCTCAAATGTCCCACATAATGACTGAGTAGTCTGTGGTATTCTGCCTTGATGCAGAGCTATAGGATTGAGCAGGTTTGAGTCCTCATGGAGGATAAATTTCCTCATGGAATTTTCGACCTGCATATGGGACCAGTGCCCAATCATTAAGAATTTATGTTCAATCAGAAATGACTTGAGGTTGTGAAAGCCAGCTGTAATTCATCACCCACATCCTGATTACGTGTCATAATAATAATAATAATAATAATAATGATTTATTTTAGCTGGCAGAGTTAAGGCCATAAGGCCTTCTCTTCCACTCAACCAGCGAATAGTAAAATTATACAAAAATTACGTACATATTACAATTTTAAGATATTAAAATACAGACTAAATAAAATACAATGATGATGGATCTAATACTAGCTAATGCTAACAAAAACATAGAATATAATAAAATTAAAATGATATAAAATAAAGTAAGTAGCTTCCTACATGATTATTAATAGAATGCTCTATATTAGCCAAATCTATGATTGACACATATAGATGTGAAATCAGCAATTAGTTGTTAACACAAAGGGTCTCTATGTCTGTCACAACATGGAATTGGTTGGGTATAATTTCTCTGCTATGAATTTTGTTCTATGTTGACCGTATTCCCTTTACTACTGATTAATGTACAAATTTTCTATTTTTAGGTGTAACAAGTGTAATACTCATATTATTCAGCATAATGTATTACACTATGTATTTAATGCAACTAAATTTTTAACATTTAAAAAAAATAGAAAATTAAATTGGTGAACTTTTTTTTTTGCTACTCGGCCATGATAAGTACTCGCTGTTGCAGCCAGATGTAAGCCTCCAGCTGGGAACTTATTCAGCCACTGAAGATGTTTTCTGCAGTCAGAAACAAAACATATGCCACAACAGCAACAATTTATTGACTACAAGCTACTTAGCCTGGAAAATGTTCATCATTGTGCAACTGGCCGTGAAACTCTTCATTCTTCTAGAAAAATAAATTAATTGCTCTGCACACTTAAAAAATAAAAATTATCTCTGGATTTCTTTTGAGTACTGTACTATTGATTTTTTTATAAAATATTTTGGTTAAAGCTAAGTTATAATACCAATAGGATTCACCCACACTTTCACATTATTATAAATTCAATAGCTGGTACAAGATTTTAAACTGACAGTACACTAACTGAATAAGATAGTCATAAACAGGCTTAGAATTTTTTCTAATACAAATTAGTGCTCTGTGAAAGAAACCAATGAATGAGATATTACCTGATATTGAAAATAAGGGTATTTTTCTATCACCTTTTTTTTTTTGTGATCTCTGGACCTTTTGCCTTATTCTGTTCATTATCCCCTTTTCTGATATTTTTATGTTACTTTTTTAATATTTCTATTTAGAAAATTTCACCATTTAATTTACTTTACAATGTCCAATATATATTAAATTAGTATTTATCATAAGTAATGCCACGAGTGATATCCAAATTTATCTAGAGAATTTGGAAATCAAGAGTAGCATTTGTTAGGACTATTTAACGAATAAAATTAAGCTGTTTACTCACAAATCATTGTTTAACTATAGTTATTTTAAAATATTTATATATTTAATGTAAACGGCGATGTTTGAAAACAAATCAGAAATGTGAGGTTATGTTCATTCACTGCACCTTGATCATATTATTTATTGCCAAATAAGATCGCAATATTGTAAGAGTGCACCCAAGTGGAGAAATAATGAAACATATCAAACTATATATCATAATCAACATTACGGGTTATTCATTTATTTTGTTAGTAAACAACTCAGTAAAATCAAGGAATCTTTTCATTATTTGCTATATTCAATGTATTTGTTGGAGAAAAATAATGCTTTGACCTGTTCAGAACATTAAAAAGGAGTAGCTTTCTTTGTCACAAAAGCAGGAGCTGATAAAGAGAAATTGATAAAGAGTGAGGTGAAACACGACTGTCATTGGTTATAAATAAAAAATTTTCACTTCTTTTATTAATTTAAGTGGTATCAGTAGCAGTGAAATTGTAGACAAGTCAGCACGGACTTTTATTCAGATTGGAATTAAAATATACTATAGATAGATCATCGGTTGATTAATGTCTTTGACATCGTCCGATTCCTAATAGCCAATTTTGTCGGTCCATCCAATCTCCTGGTTGTAGATGTTTCTCCTTAATGTATAAACATATTCCCTGACTCCAGGAGGTTTTAGGTTTTCCTCTGCCTCGTCTTCCCTCAGGTTTCCATTCCAAAACAGATTTTGGTAGTCGATCCTCTTCCATTCGCTGGACATGTCCGTACCATCTTAATTGCTGAGTTTTAATATAATCTAAAATAGCGTCTTCAATCTTAATTTTCTTCCTTATAACTGAGTTCCTAATTTTTTCTCTTCTTGAAATACTTGCTACCCTTCGTATAAAATTCATTTCCGTTGCCAAAAGATACTTATTTGTTTTTGTTGTTAATGGCCAAAGTTCTGCTCCATAAGTAATGATGCTTTTAACAATTGTATGATATACATTCATTTTATTTTGATTACTTATATTTTTATCCCTCAATATTCCATTGAGGCAAGCAATTGCAAATTTTCCTTTATTATTTCTATTTCTTATTTCCTCTTCATAAATATACTATAACAAGGAATAAAAATTAGCTGATTTTTTTTCTCAGTTCATTTCCTTTTGTGAATCTAAATTGCTCAGTATTTAAGAAGTTTAGTGTTCAACATTCTGAGGGTGGCTCAATCTTAGAAGTTCAAGCAGGATTTCATAAATGTATGGAACAATTATATGATACATTGTTTGTGTTACATTAATCGGTAAGTACTTTTACGAGATTCATGGCTAACAGGGATACAATCTCTCAGGAGAGGATTTTGAGCACACACTTTTTTTTTACCACACAAGGACATTAAGTACCTCCGTGGTGTCAGGGCCACCTCCAAGATAACATGAATATTTATGACAAGACACACCATTCACTTATACATTCATACTAAACAAAGTGAGTATGACATGGATGATTGTAATGGCCAGGTGGTGTTCGAGGACTACTTGGCCCTTAAGATTCTTGAAATTTGTCTTGCAGAAGAGGAGAGAAAAAAAAAGCCACCTCACCCTGGAAACTTGTCCAGACCAGGGATCAAACTTGGGCCTGCTGCATCTGAAGCAACAAGGTTATCACTAGAGCAAAGTGGTGAACTAAAACTCCTTTATTTACAAATACTAATATTCTACTTTCGTACCATTTCAATTTTTTTAATAAATAACAATAATGGTCTGTAAAAGAAGGATCAGTTTTTGTACTCCTTTTTGGCTTATTTTAGCATGTTTTTCCCTTCCTTTTTTATCTTGAAAATTGCACCTAAAGATCCTAAGCCTTGTCATAAACCATGTTGACAATACATCTGGGAGTAAGATTTTTTAATAATATAATTGCGCACAATTGTGCAAAATTAATTAATTGGTGTATTGTGCTAATGACATTGTCACATTGCAACACAATTCCAGATGATATCATGTACACCTTACTCCACACAGTTTACATCTGCAACTGTCTTCGATTTTATGGTAAGAGACATTCACACACACTTTGTGATGGAAGCCGTGGACTGCATATTGGTTTATCTGGTGCCTTAGTTTCTTGTTTGGTCCAAGACCACTTGCTCCTATCAATCATGGCAGTGCCATAGAATTCTTCAGGAATGTCATCCTGCTTTTGTCTTCTCTCTTGCATCAGTTGTTCATATGCTTTAGTGGATGACAGGTAGTAGCGCATTCTAAGGCCTTCCAGGAAGAACTGTTCTCTTGCTAGTACATAGACCAGTCTCGAGGGAGTGAATCTAGACTGCTAGAAATTTTGCATTGAAGAGTTGCACAGCTGTGTCTATTGATAGTAGGGCAGGTAATTTTATTTCATTCATGGCCTTTAGAGCCACTGCTGCTCACTCTCTGATGTGTATCTTGAAGTGGTGCGAGGTCTGAAAGGTAATGCTGAGATATTTATAATGGCTGACTTTTTCTAACTCCGCTTGTTCTGTTCTAATGCAGTCTCCAGTCTTCATTCTACCTCCTTTCCTAAAGACTATTGTCACAGTTTTGTTTTGTTTAAGGCCAGGTCATTTCCTCTTGCCCAAGTAGTTAAGGCATTGATGCCCTGTTGGAGAGTGTCTACCTGTCTTGAAGTGATGACCATGTCATCAGCATAGATTATAGAGACATTTGATCTTCCAATCCTTGTAGGATGATGTTCACATCTATTGTGGCTACATTAAAAAGAAGGGGGCCGACACAATCTCCAGTGGCACTCAGTTTGTCCGGATGCTTCTGTGGAACTTCTTTATGTTGTCATCTACAGTGACATAGTTTGCCTGCAGTATATTGTGTATAACCAGCAGTAGATATCTTCCTTCTCTGATATTATCTTGCAGCATCCATAATAGTTTTGTTCTGTTTATGCAGTCGAATGCTTTGGAGAAATCTATGAATACTGCAAATAGTCTTCTTGGTTCTCTCGACGCATCTGCGACTTCATGTAGTAGGTTCTGCAAGGCGTGGATTGTTGACCGGATTTTTCTGAATCCAAATTGGTTTTCAGGTAATTTTTCTTCTATAATTCTAGTCAGTTGACTTGTCAGGATCTTGGTAAAGAGTTTATAGATTGTGTTATGGAGTGCAATGCCTCTATAGGGGTCTGTAGAATTGATGTCTCCTTTACTTTTGTATAAGTTTTTGAGCATTGCTTCTCTCCAGGTTTCTGGCATATGTCCTAGTTCTATAAATTTATTAAAAAGTTGTGCCCAAACATTTCCCATGATGCTACAGCTTTCTTTCAAATGTTTGTTGTAAATATTCTCAGGGCTGGAGGCTTTGTTGTTCTTTAGGACCCTTATGGTATTGGCGACCTCTTCATTTGTAATTGGAGGAAGTCGTATGTCCCTAATCTGTGTTCTTGTGGACCAAAAGCATTATTGATGTATTTTTGGTTAATGATTCTGGAGAAGTGTTCTTCCCAAGTAGACAACAGTATTGTGTTTGCAAATAGAGGTCTCTTCAGTTTTAGTGTGCTGTACGGGTTCTTTAATGCTTCGTCAGCCATTTTTCTGGCCTCATTCTTCAAGTACTCTGCTCGTTTATCTCTGAGAAGGTGTTTGTAATTCCTTATAGTCTTACTACATTCCTTTAGAGCCTCCATTAAATTAGAGTCTTTAGCTCTATGTAGTTGCACTAATACCTCTGTTCTCTTTCTGTAACATTCTGCATCGAACCACATTTGTGCTCTTCTTTTGCATTGGGTGTATGACATTTGAGCCGTGATTATTGTTTGAGTGATACATTGTGCCGCTATTTCTACGTCTTTCTGTGTAATGGTTTGACTTAGACTCACTATATTGTTTTCTGCTTTTTGTAGTGCTTGCTGTTCCAGAGTTCTTTTTATTCTACAGTGTCCTTCCGGCTCTTGTATGTGGCAGGTCTGGGCAATTTTAATGGTTACCTCTAGAGAAAGGTATTTCCTCATATGCGCTGTCGCCAAGTGAGTACCAATCTTTTTCTGTGATGTCTCTACTTTTTTGTTGACAAACACAAGGTCTACCACACTGGTTCCATTAGGGACTGTGTAGGTTGGAGCGCTCTTATTATTTATGAGGGTCATTCCTGTTTCTGTTATATAATCTAGAACCAGGGTGGATTTGGTGTTTGGTTTATCAGTTCGGCAGTTAAAGTCCCCTGCTAGGACTATGGGGTATCTTGGGTCAATACGGGTAACACTTCACTTAGTTAATTGATTATGAATTCTGCTGTGCAGTCAGGTTGGAAGTATCCACTAATGATTATGATCAATTTAGTTTTTAGTATTAGTGTATTTACTGTTTTGTAGATTATCTTGCAAGGGGATAGCCATGGTTTTTGACTAACCAGGAGATTCCTCCACTTGGTCTGCCCCTTTCACCTTGACGAGCGAGCATATGATGCATGTAGTACCCCACTCTACTGTGTTCACATATCAGGAAAGTTTCTATTAGCACTATTATATCACTATCTAGTATATTTATTGGCATTATTCTGAGTACATTTCAAAGGCCTTCTACGTTTCAAAGCATCATCCTTATCAGTGTATTCTTTGCATCTTTATTGTTAGTTCTAGAATTGTGTATTTTTAAATATCTCAATTTGGTTTAATATTTTTTCTTCAAGTCTGAAGAACAGCACACTTAGAAAAAAAGAAGTTTTATACCAGTGAACCTCCATTTCGTCAAATAGTGCTGCAGAAAGAGCATTCAATATGTTTGAATCACATTTGCAATATTATTAGAGGGAATAATAACAACAACAACAACAACAACAATAATAATAATAATAATAATAATAATAATAATAATAATAATAATAATAAAAGCATTTAGATAAAATGTAACTGCAGGGCTTTGTAATTAAACAAATGTCTATATTTATGAGATGTGGAAAAACTTTTAATCAATCCCACACCTCCTAAAAGAGCAAATTAAACAAGAAAATATGCAATAAGTCTGTTATTAAAAATTATTCAAAGTGAACCCAAGAGTATTTAGAAATTTCTGCCATTTGCTGATAAATTAACATTTACACAAAAAAAAATTAATTTAAGACACTTGAAATACATATTTTTATATGAAAAAGTTATGCTTCTAATAAAGAGAGGAAATGAAAGTACATAGGGCACCAGGAAAGTTTTGGAATATGGGCATACTTTTCATGACCTCTCAAAATAACTTCTACCACACTCAATACACCTCTTCATACGTCAAAACCAATCACTAAACCATTGCCTCCACATTTCTTCAGACAGCTCCGTGGATTCATTGTCCCATGCTGTCAAAAGCACCTTTTGCAAAGGAAAATGCTTTCCTTTCAGCTTCAGTTTAACTTCTGAAAACATTCCAATGTCACAAGAAGCAAGATATGAACTGTAGGGAGGATCTTCAAGCAGCAGAAGTTTCTATTTCTTCAAGAACTCCATGGTATCACTGGCCCTATGGGCAGGTGCATTATCATGATGCAGCATCCATGTATTTAGCCTTAACCTTGGGCGGAGTTTCTTCAGCACTGCAATCATCTTTGGCAGGCATTCTTCTGTGTGCCATTTTGCAGTGACTGTGCGTTGTTTTTGCAGTACAACCCTTTCCAAAATCCCCCTTGTGGTGAAGAAGACGGTTTTCATTCTCTGAATGACTGATCGTGATTTCCTCACTGCCACTGACCTACCCTCATTTTCAAATAGCCACACCTTGTTCTGGGCTTTCGTTTCGATGCCATAGTAATACAGCCATGTTTCGTCTCCTGTGACGATGCTGTTTACATTAGGAGAAGCCCCGTTATTAAACTTTTTCAACATCATTTTGCACCATTTGATACGAGTGCCCTTTTGCTCCTCAGTAAGTGCATGTGGCACCCACAGTGAACAAACCTTCTTAACATGAAGATGCTCATGTACAATTTTATGAATGGCTTGTGCAGGAATGTGGAGGGACTCTTCTATCTGCTGGCAGGTTATTTGCCTCTCTTTCTCCAGCAGTTTCCACAGCCTCGATGTTCTTGTTGACAACTGACTCGACAGACTGCCCTGAACGAGGATCATCTTCAAGGCCAAATTTTCCCTTCTTTATTTCTCTGTACCAGCTTCCACTGGTCATGGGATGTGGACAATCATTCCCCAATACAGGACGACCTCCTCAAAGCACTGATCTACAGTCAGACCATGAGAAAAGTTGTATCGAATAATGGCACTGTATTGAAGTTAGGACCACACTGACATTTTTACAAATTTTCACTTCTGCTGTTAAACTAAAACTGCATCTGCAGAAGAATGATCCCCCAATTTTATATTTGTTTGAACCCCTCTTTCTTCCCCTAAGAGTGCCAGGCCTGTCTGGCCTTGGATTATTGCATATTGCAAAACTTTCCTAGTGTCCTATGTACTATGTCAGTTGGAAGTTATTGAAACTTGTAAATTAAAGCAAGTACTTACCTATCTGCCCACTCATCCAGCAAGCCCACTGAGCAATAACGTAACTGGCATCATTACGACAAAGAAATGCAACTCTTTCTTGTGTTTTCCTTTTAAACAATCTGAAATTTGTTTTGCAAATTTATAGCTACTTTTATATAGTCCTCGGAATGTATAATCGCCATTGCGATCCCTGAGTGCTTGGCGGTTTGGAAATTTCTTGGCATGTTCAAAAACAGGTATAACTGGTCCAAAAATGCTTGGTTCCTGAGTTGAGAGTTTTGAAAATATAACTTTATGAAAGAAATTAGATCTTTTTAAGATTTTTGGTGGCATATAGCCACACCACAGAGTTGAAATACGAGTTGGTAGAAGTATCATTTTGCTTCAAGATCATATATCCTGAAATTTAAACAAATATTAAAATGCAGAATCAAAATTATTTAAAACATAAATGATAAACAGTTGAGTTTTTACATAATTCTTTTCAGGGCTGGAAGCAGGATTTTTGCTGCCTAGAATGATCCATTACTTGCTGCACCAACCCAAACTTCAAAATTAATTATATTCTCCTTAATGGGCCTTGAAGATACATGTGCGATATAAAATTCTCAACTATTAAAAGAAATGGGAATATGATAGCACTGTGTAGACTTCAAAAAAGCAATTTAGAAGAAGTTATACAGTAACCCCTAGATTTCAAAATTCCTAAAAAGTTCAAATGTGTCCAAATGGAACAAGGAGTATGGTGTGAATAGGCAAAAAGTTTTCAGATACTTTTAAAATTCATAACAGGTTAAAGCAAGGATGCACACTATCTTCTCTGCTTTTCAATTTTGTACTAGAACATGCAATCAAATCTTCAGAGGATGAAGAGGGTATACAACTCAATGGTATTAATCAGCTGTTGGTATATGTTATCGATGTATTATTAGGCAATTGCAAGAAAACATTAAAAGCCAATACACACATTCTAATAACACTAAGAAAGTAGTCTGGAAGTAGATATTAATAAAACTAAATATATTGTCACACAGAAAAATATTATTAAATGGGAAGACACTTAACATCAAATGCAACAGATGATCTTAAACACTACCGTATAGGGATTATAAAATTACAATAGGAAATAACATCACGAGGTTATTCTTGATAAATAAAGTGAGTCTATTTCCTCATAGAAGTTCAGTTCTTTTAGGACATGTTTCAAAAAATCTTCTGTTTTATCTTCAAAAGATTGTTTTGAAATATGTTCTGAAAGAACTCAATTTCAATGAGGTAAGATGAAAACAGACTCACTTCATTTACTATAGGTAGAGATCCGTGAAATTTTCGAGCCACGAAATGCTCTAATTTTGTCATTTTCTTGTACCATTTCTTAACTCCACTTCCCATAACTTCAAAAAAAGCATTTATGAATCGCAAAATCCTACGATAACGTGAAATAACACCGAAATTTAAAATATGAAACGAATTCGGGAGATTTTTTTGTTCTATTCACAGAATTTTTATAATGCATTATTAAACACTGTTTTAGGATTCCTTCTTCTTTTAACTGCCATATCTGATGACACCATATCTGCTTCTTCCATGCACTCTTGCAAAGGGAAATGGTTGTAACACAGTTGAAAACATAGAGGTAATATTTTCTGTCCTTCTCATGCTCAAATATGATCTCTCCATGGATTTTAAGTTCTATGCCAACATGAACTCCAAAAAATACAAATTTATATTAACATGTAAAAAAAGTTTTTCCCCCTTAAATTTTTGCAGACATAATTATTAATTTTATATCAATCATTATTAAGTAATGGTATGTTCAAATCTGAAGAAAACATTTCTTTAAGTATAAGCAGTAACCTGACAATAATGCAAGCACTGCCAAGTTTGAATAAGCCAACAATGGACCATGAGTAATTATATCATATTGATAAATATTATTATTCTAAATTTAATTAAAACAGAATTTAATTATATAAACACATTTTTTCTATTGGATTACATATCTAAAACATGGATTTTTAACAAAACAAATACTGACAGTTTGAACAACAATGGTCATGCGCAATTTTAATTCCCCCTCTTTCCCCCTTCAAACTTTGTTTCAATCAACAGATACATTCAGTGAATATGAAATGTATACCTTAGTCAGTTTGTGTTTTACTTAAGTCTCAAGTAATTTTCATTATCATTTGTTTTTTGTTGTTTAATTTTCTACCTATTGTCATGCCAAAACCAGTCAGTCACAAGTAGATCACATGAATTCAGCAGTGAAAGTTTTTTGTAAATGATAAAAAAATATTGATGTGCCAGTATTGTGACAAAAGACTAGAATATGAAAGAAAGGACATGTTGCTAAAACATGAGACTGCCAGTGAAACTCACAAAAATGCTAAGAATAAGAAGACATCAATGAAGCGCCAATTATTTGTTGAAGGGCCCTTTTTACAGGCTAAAAAAGCAAAAGAAGACAAAACAGAGTTAATTGTTGACGACACTACGGAGACATTTTTGAGAGCAGGAATTTCTGTGGAAAAGTTAGATCATCCCAAGATGAGAGAATGGTTGGGCAAATATATAAAGGGCAGTTGTGACTTGCCTTCTGCAGATAGAATTTGGCAACATTACATACCAATTATTGGGACAAAAAAGTGGAGGAATTGAAACAAACAGTAAAGGACAAAAAACTTTTCATCGTGTGTGATGAAACAACTGCATATTTAATATTCTGTTTCGTCTTTTGGAGGCCATGGATCAGCAAGGAGTTTACTTGGCTGCCAGTGCTGTGCTTGACAAAGCCATCGGTTCAACATGCACTCAAAGTATTGTGGACACTTTTATAGTATATTACAATGTGAGGTTGGGAAGTGGTTTTTACTGAAGCGAGGAAATTTTTAAAAACTGAGCGATAGCAAGGTTTTTATTTCTGAGATTCTGTAAAACATTTCATAAATGTGCGTTGTACATTATTTTTTCTGTGATGGTGTTTTAAAAAATAATAATAGTTAAATAATAACATCTTTTGAAGACAAAAATTTTTGCCTACACCGAGACACGAACCCGGGACCTTTGGCTTGCCGGGCCAAATGCTCTACCAACTGTGCTATGGAGGCGAGTTACGATCTAGATGCAAATTTTTCTCTTATATATGTTGTAATTCCCTTCAAAATATAATTTATCTTTCAGTGAGAAATGTTAAATCAATAATAAAAAAATAACATCTTTGTTGGAAATATTTGCATTCATTATAAATAATTGACTAATGTTAACATGTGGGCAATGTTTATTAGTTGAAACTACAGGAGGCCGTGAGACCAATTAGTGACAAAATGGCTGCAAGTATGTATTTATTGTTTTATATTGTTTCAAATAAAATTCAGTTAATTTAAAATGCAGTGATTTGTATCATATAATGTATATTAATGCTATCTTTTGGATATTTTTTGTACATACATTGTATGTAGTATACATAGAGGGCAGTGGTTTTACTTCCTGCATGGGTTTTGTAATATGTAATATTACAGTATAGTGATTTAGGTTGGCAACCCCAAAATGTAGGAAGTTGAACTTTCAATCATGTTCGCCATTGCTGTAAGTCTGAGAAAACACACTATCACACAAAAATAAATATGAAGTTAGTATGACAATGTGCTAGGGATTATTACCAACTCAGCATGGTACATGACTTTATGTGCCAATACTCTAAAAGGCTTAGTGGGGGAGAAACTTGCTCATATTCAATGCTGGGCCCACAAAATCAACTTGGAGGGTCAGATTTGGCAATGCAGCCTAGATGACTTAAACATAACTGTTGCTAAAACAAAAGCAGCATTTCTCAATACAAAGAAATCTTGACTTTCTTCATGAGAAATATTAGAATGACCCTGGAAAAGTTAGGCATTTTTCCATGCCAGTACAAACTGATCTTGAAATGAATGCAAAAAATAGGAACATTAGAGAATTATATCAGGGAATTAGTATAGAGAAGAAAGGGTTTCAGGCTAGAACAAACATAATTCGGAATGAAAATGGTGATATGATTGCAGATTCCAAGAGTATATTAAATAGATGGAAAAGTTATTTTAATCAGCTATTAAATGTACATACAGAACAGGACATTGAGGAGGATAAGTTACAGACAGCAGAAATGCTAGTCGCAGAGCCAAGTGCATTAGAGGTTGAAATGGCAATTGAAAAATTGAAGATGTATAAAGCATCAGGTTCAGATGAGATCCCAGCAGAACTGATAAAATCAGGGGGAGAAAAATTGATGGACAAGATACGCTGTTTGCTTAGTATGATTTGGGAAAAAGAAGCTCTTCCAGATGAATGGAAGGAGTCAATTATCATACCAATTTATAAGAAAGGAGATAAAACTGATTGCAACAACTATAGGGGCATCTCATTACTTTCAACTTCGTACAAAATTCTAACAAATATATTAGTAAGCAGACTTACTCCCTATATTGATGACATTCTAGGAGATCATCAATGTGCATTTAGAAGAAACAGGTCTACAACAGATCAGATTTTTAGTATAAGACAGATTTTAGAAAAGAAATGGGAATATAATGGTACTGTACATCAACTATACATAGACTTCCAAAAAGCATATGATTCAATTAAGAGGGAGACGTTATATAGTATCCTGCTGGAGTTCGGAATTCCTAAAAAGTTAGTTAGACTTATACGAATGTGTCTAAATGGCTCAACGAGTAGGGTGCGTGTAGGCAAACAGTTTTCAGACACTTTTGAAATCCAGAATGGGTTGAAGCAAGGAGATGCACTATCTCCTCTATTTAATTTTGTACTAGAGCATGCCATTAAATCTTTAGAGAATGAGGAAGGCTTACAACTGAATGGTATTAATAAGCTGTTAGTTTATGCTGATGATGTAGTACTACTGGCCGATAGCGAGGAGATACTAAAGGCCAACACGCACACACTATTGAGTAACACTAAGAAATTAGGACTGGAAGTAAATATCAGTAAAACTAAATATATGGTCACACGTAGAAATACATTATATAATGGAAATGGACAGCTAATGACAAATGAGGGAAATTTTGAGGAATTGGCTGAATTCAAATACCTAGGAACAATAATCACAAATAGGAATGAGATGCACAAAGAAATTAAACATAGGCTCAATTCTGGAAATGCATGCTATTATGCATTGCAGAGACTTTTGATGTCCCAACTCCTTTCAAAAAACGTTAAGCTGAAAATATATAAAACTATTATTCTACCAGTTATATTATATGGGTGCGAAACATGGACTCTTACTTTAGGGGAGGAAAGGAGATTACGAGTATTTGAGAATAAAGTTCTTAGGAAAATTTTTGGACCAAAGAGAGATGAACAGACAGGTGAATGGAGAAGACTACATAACAATGAACTACACGGTCTTTATAGGAAGCCAGATATAATAAGAACAGTTAAGTCCCGTAGACTGCGATGGGCAGGACATGTTGCGCGTATGGGGAATGAAAGACGTGCATGGAAACTTCTTGTAGGAAAGCCAGAAGGAAAACGCCCAGTTGGTAGACCAAGAATGAGGTGGGAGAACAACATTAACTATGATTTGAGGGAAGTAGATTATACAGGGAATGATTGGAAAGCATTAGCTCAGGATAGGGATGTATGGAGAGCTTATGTCCGTGCGGCCATGAACCTACGGGTTCGATAGTGCCAGTGAGTAAGTAAGTAAGTAAGTACAAACTAGATGGAACGTGGTTTGAAGCTGCAAAATATGTACATAAATACCTTGATGACATGTTGGATTTTATGGAGCAGCTGGGTCAAGTTTCTTAAAGTTGAAAGTCCCCAATTCTTAGTCAACAAAAAAGTTCAGGCTCAATTTGTTGCTGATAACTGCAACTGATTTGTTAATTTGATTACCTTCTTGGAAGGTAACAGTTATCCCACAGCTCATGTTCTTCATTCCACACTAAAGGTTATGGAAAACATGCTTGATCTATTAACAAAAGAGGTATTCTCGACACAACTCACAACTCTGTTCCAAGAGATGACAGATCTCAGGAAAGCTGAAGTGGTGAAACAGTTGAAAACTACTGCACATAAGTGTCTTACGAAGCTGAAAAACTTGATTGCGGAAGACCCTTCAAAATTGGTGTTTGCAGCAGTTAGTAAATTGTTTGACCCCAAGGACATTTATAGTAATCAAATTCTCAGTGCTGACAGTACCATGGTGGAATTGAACAAATTGTCATATGCAAGTGCCACTGAAAAATTCTACGAAGACCATGTTGTTCTCCAAGGCCTCGTAAAAAAAGAGTTGAAATGACCATGTAGACATTTGCAAAATGATTTGCTCTTTGAGGGAAGAGTATACCAAGTTTGTCAAGACATCTCTTGAAGCCATCTGGTATCCAATTTCAAATGTGGACTCAGAAAGATCTATTTCTCAGTATTGTGTTGTGGCGAGTGATCGAAGGTGGAGATTGAAACCTGAGAATGCAGAGATACTCACCATGGTTGCTTTTTCTTAAAAGGTAAATTTTGCTTACAAATTAGTGACTAGGATTAAAATTTTATGCATTTTAGTGTATTAAAATTGATATCAATTGTAAAGCTAAAAGTTGACCTTAAACTACTGGATATATCATTCTTATTGAGTGTATTATATTAAACTGGAATTAAAAAGACTCAAATTTACATTTTTTTAGAATAACACCGGTAAATTCCCAAAAACATTGAAATCTTGAAATTTTGAAATGAAATTTCCCTAAAAATAAAACCACTTTCACGGATCTCTAACTATAGGGATTTTTGTCAATCCCAAAACCTCACAAAAAATGGTTAAACCAAAAATATATAAAACTGTCACTTGTATTCTTCCAGTTATATATATATGTGAAATGTCCTGTGCCATAGATGAGTGGTTAAGACATGAAGCCTTGGTGCAGAGCTGTGGGACTTGCAATGGTTTCAGTCTCCATGGGGGAAGAAATTTTCTCAAGGTATTTTGGCCAGTGGAGGCTGGTACCCACCCAGCATTGTGAGGCATTTGGGTAGCTACAATAGGTAGTGGCTCCAGATTGAGAAAACCAGCTATAACCACATGTCATCCCTACACTGGTTGGATGATCATCTACCTCTGTGATTGCACATGTGATGAGGCCAGCAGGCAGCTGGTAGGCTAAGGGCCTTCTAGGCTTGTCACGCCAGGAGAAAAAAAAATGTATGTGAAACATTGTATCTTACTTTAAGAGAGTAGAAAAGATTTTGTGTATTTGAGAAATAAGTACTTAGGAAATTTTGAACCAGAGAGAGTCAAATAGCAGAATAGTGAAAAGTACATAACAATGAGCTACATAATCTTTATGGGAAATCAGACATAATAAGAACAAATGAACAGTGAAGCCCCAATAGGGAGGGCATGTGGAACGAATGAGGAATGTTAGAGGATCATGGAAACTTCTTGTAACTAAATCAGAGGGAAAGGACCCATTAGGTAGGTCAAGAATGAAGTGGAAGAATGCTTGAAAAACACAAAATATGAGGTGAGATATGACTCATTTAATTAATTTTTTATTAATTAAAAACCTCATAATGTTATTTCCCATAATTAATTTCTGGAAAAATAATATTAACCATGTTGTAAGGGAGGAAAATTATGCAGTGAATGGAATGGAAAACATTAGCTTTATGTGGAGAGGCCATGAATTTTGGGGTTCAATAGTGCCAGTGAGATAATTACTTTAATATGAGGTACGGTGACTGGGCATAATTCCAGTCTACTTTACTCACAAGAACAGAGATCCTATTAGTTTAAATACTTACAAGTAACACCACTCACCAGGATTGAGCCTAGACCAAAGTCAGTTAATCTATTTGGTTACAATTTTAAACAGAAGCTGTAATAATAATGTATTGATGAAATGATGAAAATACTTTTTCTGAAGAAAGTTACACTCAAGAACTCCCATCAAAAGATCCATTGACTTTTGTCAAATTGAATCCACTAGACTACAATAATCGACCAAAATATGATTTTGATTTTCTGATAATGATCTTAGTTGAGAGAGAGAAATAAAATTAGTAAACTGACTCAACAGGTTATCAAATCTAAATCTTCTAGATAAAAAATCTGTTACACAGGAATTGCTTAAACTAAGCAAATTCATCAATAAGTCAACTCAAATTATGATACCAGCTTATTTAAAAGTGTTGGTCATATATAACCATACATTATTATTACCTATTTCATGAGATATACAGCAAGATGTATCAAATGGGATTACAAACGCAATGATGATATCTTGAAGGAACTACATTTAGAACTGGTCATTGAATACATACATAGATACCAGAACAACTGGATGAATCATTTGTGATGAATAAGTTCAGATAGAGTTCCCAAGGCCATGCTTCGTTATTGTCCAACAGGAAAGAGATCTCTGGACTGTCCAAGAAGAAACGCTGGATACAAAATTCATCAGTGAGATCGTAACAGTCTTATAGGCCTAAGACTTGGTTGGATGAAGAAGAAGAAGAAGATAATTTGACACCAATTTAAATAATAACTACCTACTCACTTTTCTATTACTTTATTAAAAATATTAAATAAATTAAACTGTTGCATCAAATAGGATACATTCTCAATTTTTAAGGGTTAATTAAAATGTATAGTATACATTGCGATGAATCAAACATGGTGGTTGCTAGAGTAAATTTTTAATTTTGGGTTTCAGTAAAACATCCACTTCTAATGGTCAGATTTTGCTGATTTTTGGAGAATGTCTTTCTCAATTTATTTAATAGCATACATTGAGTTTTCTTGTAAAACATCTAAAACTGCAACCGGTAAAGCAATTTTTAAATTTTTGTTTCATGTGAACTACATCTAATAGTCCAATTTTGCTGGTTAATGAACTCGACCTTACTTTTTTTAATTAATTGCCTATATGCTAAGTTTGCTTTTGATGATAAAAATGTAGCTGCTAGAACATTAACAGATACAGATACACACACACACACACACACACACATATATATATAAGTGTGATTAAGAAAGTTTTCTTGACTTTTCCACATCATGGATTCAAGGCCAGCCTCTGACCACTGATTCCGACGTTTCCGCATGATCCCACATGTCATTATCAAGGAATGATAGGTTCGAGTCACAGATTTAGGTTTATATAATTAATCATATTGAGTTTTCACTGTGGTCTGTTTCCGAAGCCGTACACCCATCCAAGTTTAGGTCTTATATAGTTAAACACCTTCAGTTTTCATTGTGGACAGTTTCAGAAGCCATACACCCATCCAAGCATTGACCACACTCCATGTTGCCCAACCGTGGTTTTATTCATATCTTCCATGCTGTTCTGGGGATGACATGGTGGGCAGTGAGAGCAGTTTTCCATGTAGATGGTAATCTTTGGGTATCATCTTGGGTGTTCATAGAATATGGCCTCTTCTTAATCTCTATTGCTTCTCTGTAGATTCTTGATTTTTCATGATCTATTTTAGCCAACGTTCTAGATCCTGTGAGGTCAATCTTGTGCCCCTTTGATTCATATGTTGCACCAGAGTTAAAGTAGATTCTTGACGATTTATTGCAGCCTTGTGTTCTTGTATTCGGCAGGAAATTCGTCTGTTGGTATGTCCTACTTATGTTTGTTCACATGAGGTGCAAGGGATCTTGTGATTCTAGAGGTATTTTATCTTTCGCACACCTGAGTAAGTTGGAGATGGTGTTTTCCGAGTGGAATATAGTTTTAATCTGATGGTTTTGTAGTACTCGGCTTATTTTATCTGTAATGCCTTGCACATACGGTAAGAAGGCAGTGCCTAAGATCTGTTCTTTCTTCTCCAATGCTTCATGTGTTTCTTGCTCATTTAAACACTCTTTTCACTGCATGTTTGGGATAGCCATTTGCTAGAAGTGCCTGTTTTAGATGTTTTTCTTCTTTATGAAGATGATCTTGGTCTGTAAGTTGCAGTGATCGGATGACGAGTGTTGATTACTGAAGTTATTTGTGCTTGGTGGTGGTATGATGCGGCATTCAAATATATATATATATCAGTATGAGTCAATTTCCGGTATACTGTGTGCAAGTCTTCTTCAGGTCCTCTTATAACAAGTACATCTAGAAATGAATTTTCTCTGATCATGTTGGCTGTTTAAGTGTGTCAGGAATTCGCTGAGAGCAGATCTACCGTGAGGCCAGATTACAAAAGTATCATCAACATATCTCAACCATAGTTTTGGCTTGAGTGTTGAAGATTCAATAACCTTTGTTTCTAAACAAGTCATAAATAAAGTAGAGATAACAGGCGAAAGAGGCGATCCCATTGGTGCTCCTTGTATTTGTTTGTACATCTGGCCTTTGTACCTGAAGTAGGTGTTATTTAAACAATGTTGAGTCAACTCAATGATATAGTCTGACGGCTTGATCTCTGAATTGATGTATTCTATAGCTTTGTTGACTGGTACTTGAGTGAACAGAGAAAAAATGTCAAAGCTTACTAGAAGTAAAAGGGATGACATCGGACACTTTTTTCAGTTTTTCTTCTATAATGTTTTGATGTTAAAGATCTCAATTTTATTTTTGTACTATTAAAATGTCCAGTGTTTTATGATAATTATCCATTGATTATTTCTAATATAAGGTTAAAACTAACCTCCTTTTAAAACAGAAAACACTGTCTGATGTCAGCCCACACATTGTGTGACTACGGATACTCATAAATTTATTTAACTTTCACAGGGAAAGAACACTATGAGGTTTAATTTAAGAATTAAATTAATGTTTTTATTACCTCACCTCATATCCTTTTTCTTCTATACTGCAGTTTCGGAGCTTATCTCCATCGTCAGTAGCCTCTGGTTGACCGGTATTATGTCGTTTCTTGGCGGTTTTCTTCATACTGATAAATTTATCTGATTGCACGATGTTATCCAATCTATAGTCTGATTTCAGACTACATTAATAATAAATAATAATAATAATAATAATAATAATAATAATGTTTTATTTATTATACATTACATTTTAAAGAAATAAGAAAGCAAATTGGATGAAAAATAAATAATAGTTTTAAAAAACTAAAAGAACACGCTTTATTAGAAAACTAAAAAATGAAAAATAATTTTAATTTCCAATACGCTTGGGATAAAATAAAGTGGTCAACAAAAAAATCATCTCCAACACATATAGAATAAAATTAGAGTTATCAACAAAAATAAAATAATTTACCATCAAAAGCGTGGGGTGCTCTATATCAATTAATATATTTGATAATAAACAGATATTGGTAAAAGTAAGCTCTCTAAGAAGAAAATGTAAAAATCATAAAAATCACCCCACGCTTTTGATGGTAACATTATTTTCTTTTTGTTGATAACTCTAATTTTATTCTATATGTGTTGGAGATAATTTTTTTGTTGACCACTTTATTTTATCCCAAGCTTATTGGAAATTAAAATTATTTTTCATTTTTTAGTTTTCTAATAAAGCGTGTTCTTTTAGTTTTTTAAAACTATTATTTATTTTTTATTTTTTAGTTTTAATATTTTACAGAATAAGATAAAAATGTAAATATCTTTAAATTCGATACTATTGTAGTATGAGCTAAAAGTAATACTCTTCTATAAAAAAAACCTCCCAGCCGGATTTGAACCAGCGACGTATGGATTACTGAAATTATATACCACTAAGAGTTCACTGCTCTACCAACTGAGCTCTTACAATGATTGACTAAAAACTCGACAAGTCCGCAACCTATTTTACCAGTTTTCATTTTTTTGATTTTCGGATGATTCTGGCCAGGATTTTAGAAACAAAATATGAAATTATTGTATTGTCACGGGTTCTCTACACGTATATAAAGTTTCAAGTCGATCCAATATCTCTAAGTGGGTGAAAATCACGTTGAAAGATTCCGTTACATTGATACAAAAACACGTTTTTTGATTTTCTGATGATTATGACCAGGATTTTAGAAAATAAATATGAAATTATTGTATTGTCACGGGTCCTCTACAAGTATACAGAGTTTCAAGTCAATCCAATGTTTCTAAGTGGGTGAAAATCGCGTTGAAAGATTCCGTTACATTGATAAAAAACACTTTTTTTATTTTCTGATGATTATGGCCAGGATTTTAGAAAATAAATATGAAATTATTGTATTGTCACGGGTCCTCTACAAGTATACAAAGTTTCAAGTCCATCCGATGATTTTAAGTGGGTGAAAATCGCGTTGAAAGATTCCGTTACATAGATACAGGTCAAACTAATATAAAGCGTGTAATAACATTATTTGTTAATAAAAATACAGAGTTTTACATCAAAATAATCTCTTGTTTATAAAACATCTTCACGAAATATGATCATTTCTTTCTCTTCCTTAGCAGCCGATAACAGCTTAGCAATCTGATCCTTCGTTATAGTATCTTCATCTGGAACTACTGGAAAAACAATGTCGTGTTGATGGAGAAATTTTACCTCTATATCTCTTGCGCCAATCTTTTTATGTTACTCCTACAAATTATTGGATGCATACACTCCTCCCCTTTGTGTATTCATAATTGGTGACCAAACATATCTCCACATCCAATATTGGTTCTCCTGAATTATCACCGGTACCAGTATCTCTTTCATTTGTTCAAGTCATTATTGCTGCTTGTACTGTTACTCCTGCTGCTTAGACTTCTGGTTTCTGATAAAGTTGATGCATCTTCATTCTGTGCAAAATGATGTGCCAAAGCTGAGGATCCCGGTGGAATGTCAAGTTTCTTTCATCTTTTTCGGGCCTGATAATTTTGTCTGACTAACACTCAAGATATATTTTATATGTTGTTGCGACAAGACTCGCTCTCTCTGTCGGTAATAGCACACACCTGCCGTCTGTTATTACGCTAATGATGTAGTTCGTCTGACTGCCGCTTGTAGGCGCCTGAATACAGTAACGCTGAGTTGTTGGTAGCATTTTGGTTATAATGTTGCCAACTTCTGCGTATTGTTCAGGTCTGCAGATGACTACAACACTCTCTCTCAGTGTGTGCCAGGCCGTCGAGGACAACGGTCCTGTTTTAGTTAAGAGGTTTAAGAACACCTCATTCTCAGTGCGTGTTTGGAGCTCGTGTTAGGAGCTCGTTGTGTGTTAGGCTCTCGCAGTGTGCGTTAGGTAGCCTCAGTGCGTGTTAGGCATTCGCAGTGTGCGGCGGGCACACTTACGTGGTTATTGAGGACCACGTGCTGCCTGATCCGAAGTTGATACTCTTCGAGGCCCCTCTAGTCCTAGGAACGGACTTTGATTAAAACATTTGATTCTGCTTATTTGTATCCACGTTAAGTTAGCACAAAAATAAACTTGATATTTTCACCGATTACACGTCTTTGTAATAAACTAAATTTCCCTTTTATAAAATCCAGCACACCAGAGGAATATTAGGCAAAGAACTCAAAATTGGACCGTGTTGGCAACAACATTTTGGTCCTCCGGGCCGGATTCTAAATTAAACCATTCAGAATTGTGAAACAAGAATTTTGTGCTAAAAAGTGGCGTGTGATTCAAGAAAATAGTGATCTTCAAGATGGCAACGACATAGCTGATACTGACTCAAGTAAGTGTATCTGTTCCATCCTTGTAAAAACCACTCCCGGTAAGCTTATTATACATTCCTAATATACTTAATTATCCTTGGAGGAATAAATTTGTGTATATTTTGTTGTATTTGATAAACACGAGCATTCTTTGTTTGATAGGCCACGTGGTACAAAAAATAATTTGTGTTATTTTAATTGTTTTATTGATAAATATTGTTTGGTATAATAACCACGTGCCCTTAAATAATTTTTGTATTGTTTTGTTCTTTTTTCGTGCTGTAATTTGGACGCAAATATGTCTTTTGTGTCGGAAGCACGTGCTGTGAAGGAACGAGGGTTCCTAAAAAGAGCTCTTACTAACCTGGAAACTTATTTTGATAGCACTCAAATATCTAAAAATGGATTAATAGAAAGAAAAAATAAGCTATCCAATATCTGGGAAGAATTTAACATTGTGAGAAAATACTTAGAATTAGAAATAGACTCTGAGAATTTAGAGGCTCATATTGAAGAGCATAATAATTTTGAAGCTCGATATTTTGCTATCAGTGAGAGAATGCAGGACTTGTTAGATAATTTTGAAGAAGCTAAATTTAGGAAGGAGCAAGACAGTCAGTCTGAAATTTCGAATAGTACGACTAAAAGTAAGGTTAGGTTACCGCCAATAGAATTACCAGTATTTGAGGGGGACTTAACCAAGTTTCTATCGTTTAGGAACACCTTTAGCAGTCTAGTAATTAATAATGATGAGTTAGACAATGTACAGAAGCTTCATTATCTTTTGTCCTCTTTACAAGGAGAACCTAAGGGATTGTTAGATAACTTGGCCATTTGTAATGAGAATTTTAATATTGCATGGCAACTAATTGAAAGCAGATACAACAATAAACGTCTTATTGTAGGCCGACATATTAAGAATTTATTGAGCCTAAAACATTGTGATGCAGGTATATCATCCGATTATAGGGAGGTAATAAATCAAATTAAGGCCAATTTGGGGGCTATTGAAAACTTGGAACCCGGAGTAAGTATTTACTAAGTATTTAGTTATTGTTAGTTGAAATGCTATTGAGCAAAATGAGACCCAATCATCGTATTGAGTTTGAATCCAAATTCAAATCAAGTGAATTACCTAATTTGTTATGTTTAATTGAATTTCTGGAAAGAAAGGCTCAAACGTTAGAGTTATCAGAATCTAGGAGGACTAGTGAAACTCAGGGCACCTAGAAACCAAAGAATAGAGTAAAATCATTTCATATTGCTAATGAACAGGAGTCATTAGCATGTGAATTTTGTAAGAACAATAATCATGTAATAAGTAATTGTTTTAAGTTTAAAAAGCTTCTTGTTGATGATAGAAGAAAATTTGTGTATGAAAACAAGCTATGTTTCATGTGTTTTGCAAATACACATCTTTCAAAGGATTGTAAGGGTCGTCCATGCATGAACTGCCAAGGCATGCATAATTCATTGTTGTGCCCAGGATCTAGGGCAATTAAAGGAGCTAGGGAAGGCTCAAATGTAATATCACCTACTGCGCTGAAAATAGTATCAGGCTTAGGATCTAATGTCTTACTCAGTACCTGTTGTGTCAAAGTAAGGGCAGCCAATGGCAGAATGGTCATGGCCAAGGCATTGTTGGATAGTGCATCGCAGCTATCATTTGTGTCCGCTGACCTAATCAAAACAAATCGTTGCAAATTACCGATAGTTGGGATAGGAAATTCTACTGTTTCCCCAGTGAATTCCACTTGTAGTTTGGAATTGCACTCTCCCATATCTAATTTTATTGTTAATGTGAGCTGTGCTGTAGTGCCAGTAGTCACAACCCAGTTGCCAGCTCAACCCATTGATGTCGGTGAGTGGCACATCCCTGAAAATACACAACTGAGTGACCCTACGTTTAATACCCCTTCCGCAATAGATTTGTTATTAGGAGCTGATGTGTATCATCACGTGGTGTCATCTCAAAGATTAATGAGGAATGGTTTCCCTACTTTAATCAATACACGGTTTGGATATGTGCTTTCTGGTCCATTTCCTGAAGGGTCAATCAGGAAACCTGTGACAAAGCCTCGCCATGTTAACTTTACTCAAGTTGATTTGTTGAATAGTAAAGTTAAAAAATTCTGGCAATTAGAAGAATTGTCCCAACAAGTGCTCACTCCTGAAGAGAAATTATGCGAAGAACACTTTGGTAAATAATGTTGGAAGAGATATGTCGGGTAAATTTGTGGTAAGGTTACCTATCAAACCTGATGTAGATATGGTCGGCAGTTCTCGTAACAATGCATTGAAACGATTGTTACAAATGGAAAGGAGATTTTCTAAGGACGATATTCTTAGAAAAAATTATGTTGATTTCTTGAATGAATATGAATCTATGGGTCATATGGAAATGATCCATTCAGAAACTGCTGGTAAAACCAATGCAACATGGAAAACATTTGTTGCCAACAGAGTGTCTGAAATCCAGTCACTCACTGCAATTGAAGGGTGGAGACACGTTTCCACTCATTGCAATCCTGCTGACTTGTTATCTCGTGGGGTTCATCCCTCTCAATTGTCCAACCTATCAATGTGGTGGACTGGTCCTCCGTTTTTAAAATTATTGCAAATTGATTATGCTAAAATTCCGGAGTTGGAAATCCCGGATGAAATTGACTTAGAAGCTAAGCCTTCATTAAATGTGTTTATAGTCAAGGTTGACATTAATGAACTGGAAAGGTATTCGTTTGTCAAATTGCGTAGAATATATGCTTATGTGTTGAGATTTATTAAGAACAGTCGCTCGTCCCAGGGAGAACGACATTTTGGTCCACTGTCCGTGGAAGAAATGCATTCCAGTGAAAGAAAAATCATTTACATGGTACAGGTCTCAAAATATCCTACTGAGTTCACAGAGTTGAATTCCCAGTCTGTAGTATCACCTTCTAGTAAGATTAAGACTTTGTCACCATTCATTGATAATAACGGTCTTCTAAGAGTTGGAGGAAGACTGGAGCATTCCTCCTTGAGTTTCAATGAGAAACATCCGATAATTTTACCTGCAGCCAGTTTTGTCACGAAGCTCATCATAAAGCTTGAGCATGAAAAGCTGCTGCACTCAGGCGTTCAAGCCGTATTATTTTCCTTACGATCAAGATTTTGGATTCCTAGGGGTAGAACCACTGTGCGTGGAGTCATTCACAAATGTTACAGGTGTTTTAGATGTAATCCACCTTCACACACTCCTATAATGGGACATATGCCTGCAGATAGGGTTCGGCCTGAACTTCCGTTTGTAAAAATTGGGATCGATTATGGTGGTCCAATCATGATTAAAGGGGACAATCCCCGTAGTAAGGTTAAGTTCAAGGCTTATATCGCTCTATTTGTTTGTCTTGTGACAAGGGCCATACACTTGGAGATAGTGAGAAGTTTAAGTACCACTGATTTCTTCTCAGCTTTCGACAGGTTCGTGGCCAGACGTGGTCTTCCTCATTCTTTATGGAGCGATAATGGCACTAATTTTATTGGCGCAAAGAATGAAATCGTGTCGTTCCTCAGGGATAATCAAGGATTGATTAAGGAGCATTTTGCTAATCTAAATTTGACCTGGAATTTTATTCCACCTCACAGCCCACATTTCAATGGCATTTCTGAGGCTGGAATAAAATCCTGCAAACAATTAATGAAAAGAACCATTGGCAGTAGAGTTCTAAATTTTGAAGAGTTGAACACTCTGCTTGTAAAAATTGAAGGAGTTTTAAATTCACGTCCTTTGTGTAAATTAAATGATGATCATGACGATGCATCATATCTTACACCCGGTCATTTTTTGATAGGTAGGAGTTTGAACAATTTTCCAAGCAATTTCTCCATCAAACCCGTTTCCTTGTCTACCCAATGGAACATGGTACAACGTCTGTACGAGGATTTTTGGACATTGTGGTCCAAGGAATATTTGCATTCCTTGCAAGTGAAAAGAAAGTGGACTAAGCCTAACAACTGGAATGTTAGCATTGGAGACCTAGTGCTGCTAAAGGAAGATAACTTGCCTCCCTTAGTTTGGAAGGCAGCTTGGATTGCACCCTGGTGCCGATGGTATTTGCAGAGTGGTCTCTGTCAAGACAAATACCGCCATAATGAAGAGGGCAGTTTTGAAGTTGTGCCCAATTCCAAATTGAACTCTTGATGCATTATATAGAGCCATTTGTAAACTTCATTATGTATTGTTATTGAGTTTATTTTGTATTTTTTGTTTGTTTGTTTTGTTTTTTCAGGAGGGTTTATCTTTTGTAAATTGTTTTCATTTGTAATGTTTTGCTTTGTTGTAAAATTGCGTAAGTTTTGATCTGGTCAGATCAACAGGGGGCAGTATGTTGCGACAAGAGTCGCTCTCTCTGTCGGTAATAGCACACACCTGCCGTTTGTTATTACGCTAATGATGTAGTTCGTCTGACTGCCGCTTGTAGGCACCTGAATACAGTAACGCTGAGTTGTTGGTAGCATTTTGGTTATAATGTTGCCAACTTCTGCGTATTGTTCAGGTCTGCAGATGACTACAACACTCTCTCTCAGTGTGTGCCAGGCCGTCGAGGACGACGGTCCTGTTTTAGTTAAGAGGTTTAAGAACACCTCATTCTCAGTGTGTGTTTGGAGCTTGTGTTAGGAGCTCGTTGTGCGTTAGGCTCTCGCAGTGTGCGTTAGGTAGCCTCAGTGCGTGTTAGGCATTTGCAGTGTGCGGCGGGCACACTTACGTGGTTATTGAGGACCCACGTGCTGCCTGATCCGAAGTTGATACTCTTCAAGGCCCCTCTAGTCCTAGGAACTTTGATTAAATATTTGATTCTGCTTATTTGTATCCACGTCAAGTTAGCACAGAAATAAACTTGATATTTTCACCGATTACACGTCTTTGTAATAAACTAAATTTCCCTTTTATAAAATCCAGCACACCAGAGGAATATTAGGCAAAGAACTCAAAATTGGACCGTGTTGGCTACAACATATGTCCTACCCAATTGTTGGAAATCACAATGTGCTGTGTTGATTTTATACTAAACTACTTCTAGAAGTGGTGATTTGAATTATTTTAAATAAAAATTATGTGACCATTGTTAGAGAGGATTAAAGAGACGGATACCACATCTTGCAGAACTCAATATAAATTACTTTGAAGTGTATGACTGAAAGTTATAACTGTTAAAAGAATGAATAAATGCATTGAATAAGTTCTTATACTTAAAGAATACATGACTCCAAAACCACCGCATACGTCCAATGTCACTCCTTTTTACGGTGTATATATATATATATATATATATATATATATATATATATATATATAAAAACATAAGATTACATAACATCACATCAAAAGCTGTTCTAAAATACGGAAGTGAAATTTGGATTTTAAATAAAAGAAACTCTCATAAACTTCAAGTAAGCCAAATGCGCTTCTTACGATCATTGCTAGGAGTTAATAGACTGGATCACCAAAGGAACACTATTATCAGAGGAAAACTTGGAGTAACAAGTTTAAATGAAGATATACAAAGATACCAACAAGAATGGAAAAATCATCTGAGGAGAATGGCAAGAAATAGACTTCCAAAATTGGCATTCCAATATACCCCAACGGGACATACGGACCAAGGAAAACCAAAACATCAGTGGAAAGATCAAGACCATCTTCGCTAGGTTTACCGTACAGGCCACATGGCCTAAAACAAATTTGTTCATGATGATGATGAATGATATATATAAAACATAAATCTTGGTCATGGTCATTTTTTTTTTTCAGTGTCTACTACATAGGATCGGTGAAGATCTGCAAAAAATGTTTCAAAAAATATTTTGATGAAAACAACCTCAATAGCTTAATTACTTTGGTATTCACTAAAAGAAATGCTAATAGTGTGGTCTTGAAATTACCAAAGAACTAGAATGGTATGGATAGCAGACTGATTCTTCAAGTTTTCTAATCAATATGTTACAAAAAATAAGTAAATGCTTACAATGGAAAAACCAATAATGTATGATCTTTTGAACAGCTTCAGAAACTTCGGTATATAAAACTTATGGCATTAAAATTTATAATTGTATAGTTCTTAAAAATAATATGTTTTGGGGTTTGATAAACATCTAAAGGAAGGGTGTAAAGATCCCCTTCATTCACGCTTCTTAAACACAAAACTATCCTAATTTTAAACCATTTACTGTACACTATGACAGATATGTGGCATAAATCATTCCATTTCTGACATAGCCCTATAAGCAATAACATTTTAGTTTTATTTCATATTCATACACATCGGTGTTAAAATTAAAAAGCTAATTAAAACAACACCCACTAACCTTATATCGCATCTTGGGAAGAAGAGGACCACAAGTTTAAAAATGTCATAAATTGAGTTAAGACTACTATCTGTTGGAAAAAATGATTACAAATTTATTTCTTTATGGCCATAAGTCATGCAAAGAAATGGAAACAGAATAAAATTGTGTCCATATCAAAAATTGAATTTACTATACCTTTTTTTTTACTTGAATTGTGAATACCTCGAAACTAAACTTTATACACTTATAGCCATCTTCTTCCCAAGGTGCAATATTAGTCCTTCCTATCCAGGATAGGTTATTAGCTAGGTCATCTTTTATGTTTTAATATTGCTTAATCATAGATTTACCCCCAATGGTATCTGTACTTTGCTAGTGATGGGACTTGTAAGTTCAAATGATCCCAAGAACTCTGCTGGCTGTAGTGTAACTATTGATAGGGTCTCCCATGGCAGAGAGGTCAAAGGTAATAATCCAGAACAAATGGGATACCGTGGTCTTCCAGATTGCAGGTTAGATTGTGGGGCTGACATCCCTACATCTGAAAAACTCATACACCAACCTCAAAATAAAAATGGATCCCCTATGTTCAACTTAACAATAGAAAAAGAATTGGAAGCTAAGGATAGAGGAGAAAGGAGGGTTTTGTCAGGGAAGCCAAGGTTCATTTTGGACCATAGAGCTATGAGGAAGAAGAAAAAAATCTAACACAAATTCCAAACATTTTTGTCTTTATTGGTCTAGTATAGGAAGTAATAACAATGCTATATAACTTAAAGGATTTCTGTCTGTTACTTACATGGATATAGAGTTATAAATTTTAATTGGAATAAAATAGTGAGTATAATGGATGAGACTGAACACAGAAGGCTAATACGGTATGGACACATAAGAAGAATGCAGGATGGAAGACTAACAAAGGCCACCCATATGTGAAAGAAGGAGCAGAAAAGGAAGACCAGAACAACCTGGAAGAATAACATTCAACATTCAATGAGGAAATCTGGTGAAACAGATCAAAACACAGAGGACAGAGAACTTTAATTAAGGAAAATTTGTGAACGTGTATTACAAAGTGATAATCTATAAGTCCATAGTCATTTATGTATTTTTTAAGACTCATTTTAAATTATTAAAATTGGTTGGAAAAAAATCTCAATGATGAGGAAAATTCTCAATGAATAAAAAATTAATTAAATAATGAATAAGTTCCATCAACCATCTTTATAAATACAATATATGAATATTAAAGACCAACAATAAGTATGACATGGTTACATCTTCTTCCTTCCAAGTATTAGGCCCAAGGCCTGTTAAGATCTTATAGAAAATTTTCCCTCCAGCATTTCATACGATGACCCAGAGATCTTCGTCCTCTTGGTATATAATTATAAACAGCGTTGGGGATCCGATTTGAACTCATTCTTTTCAAGATGGTGTTTCCAATTTAGTTGGTACTGTTTAATATATTCCAAACTTGGCGTAGTCTTCAATTCTTTTAAGATATCGGTGTTCCTTTTCTGATCCCATCTGGTGTAACCTGCTGTTCTGCGCATGAATCTCATTTCACAAGCCGTTATTCTGCTTTCATGTTGTCTTTTTAGTGTCCATGCTACACTACCATCATGGTTACATCACGAATGTAATTTCATTTTTGTACCTACATTTTGAGATCTAGTTTCTTTTAAATTCACTTATTATTTTTCAAATGTAAACCATAGAAATAAAAGAATAATCAAAATATTTCCAATGTGTCTGGATAGCTAAGACTGTTAAGGCATGATGCTATAGAACAGTCCGATGTGTCTGAATAGCTAAGACTGTTAAGGCATGATGCTATAGAACAGAAAGTTAAAGGTTCAATCTCATCAAAACCAAAGGTAAGTAAAGTTGAATTTATAGAATGTGGTAATGGAGTTTAAGATGGGAGAAGTGAAATTAAAGTACAGGTAGTAGACAGAAGAGGAGGAAAGAGAGATAGACATCTGGTAGATAATTTATATACCATTTCAATGACAGTTGAACAGAAAAGTGGCACAATATTTAAAAAAAAAAACAAAAAATATTCTAAAAAAGTATTAGGTAAGCCTATTACAAACAAAAGAACATTCAACATTGTCAAGTCATGGCAAAAGGCTTCTACGATATAGTGTCAAGGTTGAGAAATTATCATAAGTAATGCCACGAGTGATTTCCAAATTATCGATAAATTCACGACTCACGAAGTGAGGAGTGAATTTATCTAGAGAATTTGGAAATCAAGAGTGGCATTTGTTAGGACTATTTAACGAATAAAATTAAGCTGTTTACTCACAAATCATTATTTAACTATAGTTATTTTAAAATATTTATACATTTAATGTAAACGGCGATGTTTGAAAACAAATGAGAAATGATAGGTACGCTTCTACTGCTTCATTTGTTTATCACTGCAACCAGATCATAATATTTATTGCCAAAGGAACGCAATATTGTAAGGAGGAGCTTTCTTTAATATGGTAATTATAACACTGATAAATATTTGGTGAAACACGACTCTGATTGGTTGTAAAACAGAAATCATTGAAACGTGATTGGTCACTGACTCCCATTTGGGGCATGAGTTAAATAGTCAGAATAATGTGGTTAAGAGTTTTGTAATAAGTTCAATAATACACCAGGACTCAAATAGAAGTTCAAAGAAATATGATATTATGGAGGATCATATTTATTGCAGAACCAAATCCTCCATCTGATAACAGGAGCCGTTAAAACAACACCAATCACTGCCATGCAAATTTTAACAAATAACCCAAACATAGCATTTGAAATTTAGAAAACAGCAATCACACAGTATGAAAAATTTTTAAGGCTACCCCATAATAACTGGACCCAAAGAAAATCACAAGTATGTTTAAAATCTCAGCAAAGCTTCTTAAGCATTGTACAAGAAAGTAAAGTAAAAGTAAAGTGATCCCACAACAGACCCGGAGGCCCTTGGGGTAGTAGGAGGTTAGGGCTCCCACTTTTTCTAGACAATCGGCACTTTATGTCAGCCGGGTTGTCAGCCCTGCGTGACGGCCGCCTTTACCCCAGAACAAGCATCTGGTACTCATTTACGTTAGAGGCTGAGTCGACCCCAGGGCCATAGTGCCGCCAGAGGGTTTGGGTCAGTTTAAAAATCCTGACCCCAACGGGACTTGAACCCTCGACCCTCTGGCTTGTAGCTCAGTGCCTTAACCACTACGCTACGGCGCAAACAGAAATTGCAACTTCCACATTCAAAAGAAAATATGCAGATGAGAAACAACCCTCTAGAATTTTTGGAAATTGAATATAACCTTCATTTAACAGAAGACATCAAGAAATCTGAAACTCCTCCATATATTTTAAAACAAATGTCACTGGAAATAATAAATCTAAGATACCCAGCTCCTGAATGGATACATATTTTTACAGATGGCTCCAGCCTACCAAATGATGGTGGCACTGGTGCTGGTGCAGTATGTCCACTTTTTTCCTTTTATCGTAAACTAAACACAAATTCAACAAACTTTGATGGCGAAATTCTAGCAATTTTCTTAAGTTTACAAAATCTTTTATATCACATCCAAAAATTTACAAAAGTTGTAATTCTATGTGACTCCAAAGCAGCCATTCTCGCTATAACACGAGACACAACACCCAAAAGCATCAAAATTATCGAATGTCACAAAATGATAAAACAGTTATCCCATCTACATAAAAAAGTTGTACTTCAATGGATTCTGGCCCATTGTGGAGTGACAGGCAATGAAATAGCCGATTTTCTAGCCAAGAAGGGTAGCAAAATTGTTTCAAACCCAACTTCTACTCCAGTTTCCTTTCACTCTATCAAAAGAATTATCTCAAATAAATACATCAATAAACTTAGAGAAGAATACACCACCAAAACATCTGGAAAGGAATGGTAAAATCTACAAGCTTATGTATTTAGTACACAATTGATCTTCTTGGTGATACAATATTAAAATATATATACAGTCAATATGCCCATTTCACCAATAAATATTTAAAATGGTCAACTAGTTTCTACAGCCAAGCTGTCATTCTCAAGACCAGATATTGGTCTTGGTCTTGAGAATGACAGCTTGGCTGTAGAAACTAGTTGACCATTTTAAATATTTATTGGTGAAATGGGCATATTGACTGTATATATATTTTACAAGCTTATGACATTACTACATCACAAAGAAAATCTGCAGTAGCAACATTCAGACTGCTAACGGGACATGACTGCTTGAATAAACACCTACACAGAATTGGCATAACAGATTCACCTAAATGCCCTTTTTGCAATTTTAATGAAGATATGGAAAGAAACCATCTCCTCCGTTGTCCAGCTTTTGTAGAAGAGACCAGCCTTTCTGCTAAATATTGGAGTGCAAGAGAGCGAATGATTTCATTATCAAGTGCTCAACATTAGATACCAACCAACCATATTTATTTTTGATTAAGTAGAAATAACAAGATATACTGGTTTTAAGTTTAAAACTTCAGTAAGTGATACAATTAATTTATAGAACATAATATTAAGTTATATAAAATTGTAGGCTTTCACGGCCGGTGTTTTGATTCCTGTTGGGTTTGTCTTTAGGGCTAAATGGCCGTGGTCTGGTTTTTCTTAAAACTCAACGTTTTGTCTACTGCTGCAGTAGAATCCTCAGGAAATTCTGCATGCTCTATGAACTCCTAACGCCTCAATTGTCGGCTGTAGACTGACTGTGCGTTGGAAAACATATCCCTATCTATTTTGTGTGTTTGTCATGATACAATAGCATGTTTAAGCTTTAACCCTTATCCAGAGTTGTGGGGTCTTTTATAATACAAGAAACTGGACACCCCTGACATTCTTTTAAAATCCATTTTTTTCTAAATCCTTTTGTGTAGCTTTCCCTTTGTTTAATATTTTACCTTAGCCATTGTCTGTAACCTGTAGGTACTGTTACTTTCTTTGTGCATAAGTAAAATAAAGAGTGGTATCCTTTATGACCCCACAACTTCAGTAGCTTTCCAGTATTTTTGTTGAACATTAGTTTATGTAACAATGGTATCATTGGTGTTAATATGGCCTATCATGCTCGTAAACATATATCAGTACTTGATACTGATTTCCTGGTCTTTGAAAAGATCCTGACTATAATTATTCTGAACATGAAACAGATTCAGAACTAGAATGTGACTCTGAAATTTTTAGCATATCCTTCCAAACAAACAGGACACCTATAATAGACATCACAGAGTACGGGTTTAGAGATGATCAAACAGTTATTTCGCATGTACATAAAAAAGAAAAAGCTGTCATTATGCAGTCTAACATGCACCATTCGGGATGTACTGATCCTGAGACATGCAAATCACAAATTATATTTGTATTTTTATAATAATACAAAAGGGGGAGTAGATGCATTTTTACATATAGCACAAGCAGGCGAAGATGGAGATGGTCCCTTGGCTGTCTGCTATGCTATTCTGAACAAAACTAATATCAATTGTTAGGTATTGCAATCATCTTTCAAAGATTACAAGCCTATTTCTCACTTTGAATTAATGAAAACTTTAGGCCGACAATTTACAGAGCCATACCTGAATGAAAGACTTGTAAATGATAGACTACCAAAAGAACTCAGAATGATTGTTTCCCGGATTTTGAAGAAACCATTTCCGAAGAATGGAAGATCAATCAAGGATGTAAAAGAAAACAGTGTGCATTGTGTCTTCATTCAAACGAAAAGAAAACAAACCAATATTATGTTAGATGCGATAGACCAATGTGCCAGAACATGCTGATCAGTTATGTGGAGAATTAGGAACATTCTATTATGAAAGAAAGTTTTTTGTAAATTATGTGAGGTTTTTATTCAGTGTATTTTCAAATTTCAGTGAAAAAATGTGTGTGAAGCAAAATCTGACAAATTCATTGTATAGATGTTCGTGGTAATTATTGTTCTATTTTTCTCTACACTTGTGCTATATCCTGTAATTTGGTAAATTTCCCGCCCCCAAATCATCCATATTATTCCACAATCAGTTAGTTAAATAAACAAACTATTTTATAATTCTATTTTTCACAATAAATACAAATACAACTGCACGTACTAATCACATTTTCTGTTGGTATCTTTTTCGACCCCACAACTCCACTAACGGCATACAAAACGCACAACTCCAGTTAAGGGTTAATAGAAACTAAATTTGTTCTAGTAAAATACAAAACCTAACTGGCTAATTAACCATAATTACAACTTACATTACCAGTGTGTAGGCCAAGTTCAAGTTTTAATATAAAACAGACACCTAACCTAAAAGCTATTTTTACCTTAAAACTAAAATCTACAAATTGCCCTACATATTAACATGCTTTAGATTAGATTTGAGGTTTACATTAAAGCTTGAATTTCATTACACTTATAACTCGTTGGTGGATTATGTTTTAATTACTCCTAACTACAAGACTAAACGGTGGGGTGAGTAAACTTATTTGTTAATACAATTATCGTTGCACAAATTTTTTTTCATGTAACAAAAATAACTTATAACAAATTCCAAATAAAATAAGCTTACTTTGGTGACTATACAGTATTCTAAATAAGTAGGCCTACAACTTATAAAAAATTAAACTGTGCAATCATACCTAACCTATAAGTTGTACAATGTAGGCCTATAATGTAAGATAAAATCTAGGAAACTGTTATTTTTAATTCCAATGATATCGAATGTTCGTTTTGCACACTTCATTTAAATTTAATGCTGTATCCACAGTTTAATTATTTGAAAAATAAATTTTCACTTTGTATAGTACAATTAATATTACTTACATAATTATGTATCTATGAAAATGACAACCTTATTAATAACACATATTATTCTATTCAAAACAATCTTTTCAGCTTTCCATTTCATTTAACACTAATTTATATAATTCATTTTTAAAGCAGTATCATTTCAATGTAGATCAGCTACCTACTGCATGAGTCTGCAATTACTGATAAAATTGTATAAACTGATAACAAATCTAGTTTATATAATGTCTTAACTATTGCCATTAACATGAAATTATAAGTAATTGGGCATAGGGATAGTTCAAACAACCATTTTTTTGTTTGTAAAATTCTTTAACAACTCAATTACTTTGTGTTATATAAGAGGAAAACAGCACTTCAAGGTCATAATACAATCCTTCAAGGCTATGCTTAATTATTACCTGGCTAACACACCATTAGAGACCAATCAAGATATACCTTATCAATATAATGATATGTGATCTGATGAGTACTTACCATGTTCCCCTTATAAAAAATGCATTTTACCTATTGATTCTAATATTACTCTGAAAATGAAAAAGTCCTCATATTCTTGCGATTCATTAATTCATAATTTCGTCTCCCTGCAATTTTCTCCCAAGTTCAGCAAATTTATGTCCATGTATACTCTTTCAAGAATAAAATAACCAAAACTTTCAATACAGCTCAAACCATAGCAAAAGATAAATGGTGTAATATGGAAGACCTTTACAATTCAGTAGCTAACAGCAAAAGGAAGAAGTTGTCAAGTTTAGACTAGCCACTAGATATGATTGCCTGCCTCACTTGGAATAATTAATTCTGATATCTGCACACAATGCAGTGCAGCAAGAGTTGACGAACATAATCTCCTACACAATGCCATCTTTACCATAAGGGCACAGGGGGCCCATGCCCAGGGCCCCAACTTCATGGGAGCCCCGAAAGACGATATATTCCCTTACACTATGCTATGCTCGGGATAATAATTAATCTCCACTCATTCTCCTGTTTGACACAGCGCTGCCCATCAACTCGTTTTGGAACTCGCCCATGCCATAACTGGCCATTTCTGTGTCTCGTAGCATAAATAGCTAAACTTCACCATCTAGCAGCTACCTACATAAACCACTTTGATTACAAAGAGGAGCTTGCATGGTCTATAGAATGCTTATATATAGATTTTTTGTTTAATAGAAATTAATTTAATCAATTAATTAAATAAAACGTAGTTTTATTTCATTTTCATATTTATTATATAATTCAGTGACAGCTGTTTCGGTACACTTGTACCTTCTTCAGACATGTTAGCAAATTATGAATTGTGTTCCAACTGATCTAAGCAACAATACAACAATATTTATTTAAATTTTTTAATTTAACAAAGGGGATTCATTCAAATCAAGTTGAGAATTTAACAGTTTTTTACTACTTTTAAATTTATTAATTTCTACAGCCTCCAAAAGATCTAACTTCTTACCCTTATCACAAATATGTAAAATTTCAAAATTTGGATCAAAACAATGATTAAATTGGAATAGGTGGTTAGCATATTTCGAATTTTCTAAATTTCTGTTATATGCTTTCATGTGTTCCTTTATCCGAGAGATAAAAGGTCTACCAGTTTGTCCTATATAGACATTGTCACATGTGCCACACTTCAATTTATATACACCTGATAATTTTTCTTTTTTTTGTTTTGGTTTTATTGTTTTTTTATTATATTTTGTAGAGTTTTATTAGTTTTAAATGCCACATTAATGTTCAACTTTTTAAAGTGTTTAGATATTTTATTTGAAAGTGGGCCTATGTATGACATTACGATATATTTCTTTGTTTTCTTTGGGTAAAGGAAAAACTTTGTTAATTGCTTTTTGTAATGAACCTTCTTAATTTAATTAATAGAAATAATAGAAGTGTTGACGTGTTCATTTATAAATTATTTCATTATGTCGAAAAGAACATATTTAAGTGGTTCACAGAAAAAAAAAGAAAAATAGTTCCAGCTCAAAAAGAAATAACCAAAAAACTTTCTAAACTCTCTTGATTTTTTACGGTTGAAGAAGCAAATAGTCTGAATGATTCTTCATTTTTATTACCTCAAGATCAAAATACTTCTGAATATCAATGGAAAAAAGAGCTTACGTGTGACAAAAATTACAAACACATCAAATATTGAACCTTCCACTTCAAGCTACTATGAATTAACAACTACAAGCTTGGAAAATGTATCTCCTGATCCTGGTATGTACTGTCATGTCATGACATTTTAACAGAAGAAGTACGCGATATTTTCATTCAAAAAGGATAAGAGTTTTTCCAAAATAAAAATTGTAACTTGTCTGAAACTTCTACAAGTTTTCCAGATTCAAGCGGCAAAACAAAAGCAAGATGCTTGACTAAAAATATTTTCACCCGTAAAGTGATGAATGGCAAGTCTTTAGAAAGAAAATGGCTCTTTTATTCACCATCAAAGAAGTCTGTGTACTGTTATTGCTTCCGTCTACTAAATACTACTAATGGTACTGGACATAATTTGAGTTCTCCAAATGGATATAAAGATTTGAAGCATAGCCTACAAGTAACTTATTAATGGAGCATGAGAACAGTTTATAGCACAGACAATTAATGATGAATTTATGTCGCAAGAGGCAAAACTACCTAACAAGTTGACAGTGGGTTGCTGTCCCAATATAATACAGAAGTCAATTGCAGTAGTGAAATTTTTTATTCAAGAGGTCTTGTTTTTTGTGGTGATAATGAGTATTGGGGTCTCACAATAACAGGAATTATTTGGGATGCTCAGAATTGATTACTGAATTTGATCTTTTTCTTGCTGATCATATACGAAACTGCAGAAATCGTGGAAAAGGAAGTACATCATATTTATCTGCCAATATTTGTAATAAATGTATTAATATAATGGGACAGATGGTATTAAAAGCAATTGTTAACGAACTAAAATCAGCAAAATACTACTCTATTAGGATGGATTCTATGCCTGATCTCTCCCACATTGACCAACTGACCTTCATAGTTAGATACATAAAAGACGGAGAGCCTATTGAGAGATTTTTGCCTATGGGTAAACATAATGCACAACACATAGCAGATACCATTTACAATTTTTTAGTCTTCATATTCCTATAAAATATTGACATGGGCAGAGTTACAATAATACATCAAATATGGCTGGATAGTTTTCTGGTATTCAGCCAAGAATAAAAGAAAAATGTGAATTTGCAATTTTTGTGCCATGATGGCACATTTGCTAAATTTAGTAGGTGTTCAGGCTGTTGAACGAGTTTCTAAAGCACTAGTATACTTTCAGTTTATCCAAAAATTATTCAATTTTTTTCTCAGCTTCGACCAAATGTTGGAAAATTATGACAGAGCATTTGGGTGCAAATAAAGTTCTGAAGTCTCCCCCGGATACTAGATGGCCTGCACATGCTAATGCTATTAATGCTTTGCAAAATTGTTATTTAAATATTTCTGAAGCTTTGTCATCAATTGCAAGTGACATCAATCAACCAGGAAGCCTAAAGATAGCAAAAAAAAAAAAAAAAAAAGAGAGGGACTATTCTTCTAATGGAGATATGGAATGATCTTTTGGAAATTATGAATAAAATAAGCTTAAGTTTATAGAATAGCACTGTAACCATGGACATTGCAATACAACTTTACACATCTCTGATTGATTATGCCAGTAACACACCCAAAAATTTTGATCAGTGCGAATCGGCTGCTAAAGAAAAAATCCATGATATATGATATGAAGATAAGTCTGAAAGAAAAAGAATTTGCAACACATGCATCACTTCTTTTTGAAGGATCATCATCAGACACTGTACAGTTGAATGGCAAAGAAAAATGTTGTGTGAATATGTTTATTCCTATAATCTATACACTATATGCACATTTAAAAAATTGTCTGGCAGCATACCAAGATATTGACAATCATTTTAATTTTCTTTGTCAGTTAATAATAATTGATTCTGACGAGTTGACAAAAAATGCAAAGAAATTGCAGAATTCTATCACGAAGACATTAATGCATATGAGCTGAAATCAGAATGTTTTAATTTAAGGCAGTATTTAAAGAACATAGCAAAGGAATCAGCAGATTTGAGTAACTCAATCTTGCAAAATTAATAAAGTCTAATGAATTAGAAGAAACGTTTCCAAATGTTGAAGTTGCTACAAGAATATTCCATTGCTTAATGGTTACCAAATGTAGAGTAGAGAGCTCATTTTCACAGTTAAATATAATAAAAAATTAATAACAAGCAACGCTGTTACAAGAACGACTAATTTGTCAATTATGTGCATAGAATGTGATATCCTTAAAAAAATAGACTTTGAGAATATTACACAAGATTCTGCACAACAGAAATTCCAAAAGAATACTTTTCTAATTAATAACATATGTATATTTTATTTGTGCCAATTAACCATAATAAATATAAGATCATAGCAGGAAAATGTTTTTGTCATTCGCTTTATTTACTTTCCAACAGGGTATCAAATTCTTGTGTGCCCAGTGGCCCTGGCATGGCCCAAGACGGCCCTGTTCCTACAGTGTTATCAGTTAAATCAAGACAGATGGAACTGCAAAGACATTGTGGAATTATATTTGGAAGCTCAAAGGAAAATAGCTTATATGCTTAATGCCTGTCAATTTATGCTACTACTACTACATACTATTTTTGATACAAACTTTTTCTTCTATTATACAGGATATCATTTAAACATATCAAACTTTCTTAATTTCCCTTAAGGAAATACTAAAAGTATGTCTGAATTAAGTTTGTTGATTCTTTTATTTGTAATGCTTATTGAGATGAATAAGACAAATGAATGCAGAAGACTACTTAACAGAGAACTATAGGAAGCCAGATATAATAAGAACAGTTAAGTCTTGTAGACTGTGATGGGCAGGGCATGTGGCACAAATGGGAATGAAAGACGTACATGCAAGCTTCTTGTAGGAAAACCAGAAGGAAAAGTCCAGTTGGTAGACCAAGAATGAGGTGGGAGAATAACATTAACTATGATTTGAGGAGGTAGATTATACAGGGGATGATAGGAAAACATTAGCTCAGGATAGGGATGTATGGAGAGTTTATGTCCGCGTGGCCATGAACCTACAAGTTTGATAGTGCCAGTGAGTGAGTTAGTTATTGCACATTATAAGATGTGTAATATAAAACTTTTCTTTTATATTAGTATTAAGTGTTCGATCTATCATATTGTAACAAGTATAGATTGACAATATAAAGTAAAACCATCTCTTGAAGACCTTGCCACTAATTACAAAAGCAGAAGATAAGAGAACAAGAGATACAGGAACTGCATTATTAATGTGTATTTACTAAGACTGACAAAAGCAGTGTGTCTTAATAATCCCAGCAATACTATATATATATACACCTTTCACTGTCGGCTGCAGTGGGATAGTGGTTATGTTCCTTGCCTCTAGTTCTGAGGGACGCAGGTTTAAACCCAGCCTCGGTTAATGGATTTTTTTAGGATGGAAAAATCCATGGGACAAATCCTCCGGAAGGGACTTTAAGCCATGGGTCTCGAGTCTGAAGATTCTCAGGCTCGTAAAAGAATGACAAGCCTGAATAAAAAGGCCTCTGTGCAAAATATACTGAATGTACTACATTCATTTCCTAGATGTCACTATAAGGTGGAACGCTGACCCCAGGCCAGTCAATGACATCTATCCAGAAACAAGTGTATTTAATTAGTATGGTTGAATTTCTCCCCTGTTGGGGAAGAAACACCTAAGTCTCATTGAGAGAGACATGGGCTTATTACTAATTAAATATAATTCTTAATCTCCAATGCTATGAAATTAATGAAAATGGATATATATATATATATATATATATATATATATTTTATTATATTGATGAACATAACAGAAAATGAGATTTAACAAAATTGGAAACATTGAGATTGACAATCTTGGAAAATTGCTAAAACAACATTGGTGACTGTTGAATCAGCTTATAATCCTGGAGTCATGAATCATTTATAGTCAATAATAGTGACAGTATTATAAAGTGATTATTCTTTAGGCTGCAAAGTCTACATATCCCTTCTCAATTACTTATGAGGATAGGTGATTAAAAGACAAAGCATGATGTAACAAGATAAAAAAATTCTTCACATTTTACTTCTAGTTGTCAATCAATAATAATTTACAAATTGTTAAAACACTAAGCTTAGACATTTGAAAATCATCATATGATATATGCCGTGCACAGTTTTTTTTTGTAAAATTAAAAGATTCACCATTAGATTATGTTGGTTGCCCTCTTCAACTATGTAAGTAGTACCTATTTCTTTGAAGAAACCCGTTGTTTAATCCCAACATGTAGATTGCTTTGTAAATCAAGTTTTTGTGAGAATGAGAACCCATCTAACCTCAAATTAATGTTGGTTCAGATTGAACATGTTTCGATATAATCCTCTATATCATCGTCAGCTTGCCCAGACTGTTTGGTTTTATGTTTCAAGATTTTTAAAATACATTACGAAACTCCGTTGACATCACTGTGTTAAAGTTTTAAGAAATGTAAAACAGTACCTGATATCTCAGTCGTCCTCAATAATTTGCAGTGTTGTTTTATAGGAGGCCTTTCGATAACTTAAGTATCGTCTTCTGCTTTCATTTTGGTACTGACTGTTGTTGGTAATTATTTTGTACAGATGGTTTATATTGCTGGTGAGTTTTATGTTGTGGACCCTGGATGTTGATATCAGCTCCCTCCTCTGGCTGGCCGAAGAACCTCCAAACTAGGTCACAATCAGCAGGAATTTCAAAATTCATTACTATTTTTTTTTATTATTGATTTCGTACATCTCAATGATGGATAAATCATATTTGAAGAGAAAAATTATACGCTCAGACCGGGACCTGAACCCGGGACCCTTGGTTCTCTAGACCAAGTGCTCTACCAACTGAGCTACCTGAGCAAGTACCGATCTAAACGCAAATCCTTCTCTATATACTCAGTTGGTAGAGCACTTGGTCTAGAGAACCAAGGGTCCCGGGTTCAGGTCCCGGTCTGAGCGTATAATTTTTCTCTTCAAATATGATTTATCCATCATTGAGATGTACGAAATCAATAATAAAAACTTGGAAAAAGCCGTACTGGCTGTAATGTATAATTCCCAAATATGTCTTCTTAATAAAGGAGCCGCCATTTGCAAGATAGAAGCATGGCTTCACAGCATTTGGTGGATGGGAATTACAATGTATATAGAGAAGGATTTGCGTTTAGATCGGTACTTGCTCAGGTAGCTCAGTTGGTAGAGCACTTGGTCTAGAGAACCAAGGGTCCTGCTCTGAGCGTATAATTTTTCTCTTCAAATTACTATTTTTGTTCTTCTGAATGTAGATTTTTTCCCAAATGGTCAGTTCTTTCCTATTTTCTAATTGTTTTAATAATGTAGTGTTCGAATTATATATTGTCTTTTTTGGACCAAACATGACTGCAGATTTTTCTATTTCCCCATTTTTAATATTCCTTGTGTGTTCCTTAGTTCTAATTTTTAGGTTTTTTTTTTTTTAGTTTTTCCTATATATATCCATCCATAGTAATTCTGCTCAAAGGCAGGCCCTTCACTGCAATCATAGCATTTTCATGCTATGCTTGCAGCTTTACTAGGGAATTTTAGGTGTGGTAGATTACCGTTGTTTTCCACACCGGTGAAGGATGATGATGGCCATATGATTTGGGGACCGTTTGGGCCTTAAAGTTTTCCTGACATTTGTCTTACAGGTGAGGAAAAACTCTGATAAAAACCTCACCCAGAAAAACTGCCCTGACCGGGGATTGAACCCGGTATGATGTTCCCATTATCACAAAAACTCGATTAAAAGAACTTCAAAATGTTACTTCCTAAAATAAACATTCTTCGTAAATGTTGTTCAATTTGAGATTACATTGTACACCCTATATATCTATCACAAGTTTGGTAGAGGACTGTTTTACCATCAGTGGTTACATCACTATCAATAGAAATCCATGTTTTCAGCTTTGATGACAACAAAGACGCAATTGGTGCAATGGTTAACTTCTATGCAACTGACTGTTACAAATTCTGAAGCATTTGAGAACAAGTCATTGTTGTCCACATCAAACTCATGCAATTTAGCTCTGAATGTAACAAATGTATAGGATTGACAATGTATGAGAGGCACAATAACAAAACTTGCAATTTCTTTTCTTTCTTGCTCTGTAACAAAAATTAATGGGATTGACGAAAATGTATAATAATTCCACAATAATATTGAAATATGTACTATGATGTGAAATATGTATTATAGCTCAAAATATTTAACACTTTGGAATAAGGGTCCTTTCAATGTAATACATGAAAGAAAAAGAAATTGCAAGTTTTGTTATTGTGCTTCTCATACATCGTCATTCCCATACATTTCTGTTACATTCAGAGTTAAATTATGAGTTTGATGTGGACAACAATGACTTGTTCTCAAATGCTTCAGAATTTGTAACAGTCAATTGCACTTAAATTAACCATTGCACCGATTGTGTCTTTATTGTCATCAAAGCTGAAAACATGGATTTCTATTGACAATGCTTTAACCACTGATGGTAAAACAGTCCTCTGCCAAATTTGTGATAAACTTATAGGGTGTACAATGTAATCTCAAATTGAAAAACATTTATGAAGCAATCTACATATTAGGATTAAACAATGGGTTTTTTCAAAGAAATAGGTACTACTTACACAGTTGCAGGGGACAGCCTACATAATCTAATAGGGAATTTTTGAATTTTACAAAAAACTGTGCATGGCATTGGTTTCAGGGAACATACCCTGGAACAAGCTTCAGGTATCTAAATTTAAACATTTCCTACAAAAATACTGCAACTGCAACATTCCCAATGAGTCCACTCTCAGGAAGAATTACTTGGATTCTTGTTATGTTGACATATTAAAAAAAGCAGGGCTGATATAGACAAATCACCTATATGGATTTTTGTTGATGAAACAATGAGCTGGAAGAGGCAATAAAGAAGACCAAAACAGGAAAACAAGCCGGACCAGACAGAATATTTCCAGAATTCATAACACATCTGGGACCTTCAATGAAAAGAAGACTACTCAACTTCTACAACAATATTTGGCAACAACAGTACAGCATACCAGCAGAATGGAAAAAAGCCATCGTAATACCTATTCAAAAACCTAATAAACCAGCAGAAGACATAAATAGCTACCGCCCAATATCTTTAACATCCGTACTAGCCAAGATAATGGAAAGAATGGTTATGGCTAGATTAAATTGGTATCTGGAAACACAACACCTTCTGACTCCAGAACAGGCAGGTTTTAGACCAAAACTTTCAACAAGTCATCAATTGGTTAAATTCACCCATGAGATCAAGGATGCCTTCAACAGAAGAGAGAGTGTCCTAGCAGTATTTGTAGACCTACAAGCAGCCTATGACAAAGTGTGGCGCACCAACCTTATTTGGAAGCTACAAAAAATGGGAATAACAGGTCATATGTTACACTGGGTTAAATCCTCTGTAACACAAAGATGGATAGCTTCCAAGTATAACAACCTCCAATCAAATTACGTCCAAACCAAAACAGGACTGCCACAAGGCGCTGTCTCAACCACCACCCTCTTCAATAGTTACATCAATGACCTCCCTAAGGAAATCAAAACTAATCAGCACATCAAATGTGCACTATTTGCAGATGATTTAGTCATATGGACGAAGGCCAACAATTCAGCCAGAAACCACAAAGAACAGCTGCAGAAGTATATGGACAATGCCATAAAAAGGCTACAACACTGGTGCACAATTAACAACATGGAAATCAGCATGTCAAAAACATTTTACTAGTACTTCTCACTAAGACACACAAGTGAATCCTTCAACATACCAATCAACAATAGCCCGATAACCAAATCCAATTGCACAAAATACCTAGGAGTCCATCTAGATAATAAACTAAACTGGGAGCATCATGTCAACAAGATCGAAGAAAAAGCGAACAAAAACTCATACATACTGAAGAGATTAGCTGGAAAGAAAGGGGGGAGCTCATTGGACACCCTAAACAAAACATATAAAATCTACATGAAACCAATTATAACCTATGGAGCAGAAACAATAGTAACAGCTAAAGACACCACAATGAATAAACTAGAAATAATCCAGAACCGAATGCTAAGGTTAGTCACTGGAGCAGTAAAATCAACTAACACTGCAACTATGAGAATGTTCACAGGCAACCCATCAATTAAAAATGAGATAGAAAAGAAATCCTGCATCATGCACACAAAATTAGCAACGCTACCAAAAGCAATCCAACCTCAAAGCACAACACCCCAGATCTTAATCACACAACCTTCCTTTCTCCACAAAACTAGTAATCTATTTCAAAAACATAAATTAGATGCCAAAACTGAACCAACACCTCAAATACCAAGCCCATTAGATTACCAACTGTACAATGCAACCCTCTCAATAGACGAAATAATAAAGAAAAATGATACAAACCCATCAATAGCCAAACAAATGACCTTAGAAACTATTAGTACAAAGTTCCCAGAACCAGAGTGGCTAAGAGTCTTCACTGATGGCTCCAAAACCAAGAGTGAAAAATGCTGGTGCAGGAATCTACTCCCATCTGTTTAGTCAATATGTTGCAGTAGGCACAAACAATACAGCCTTCGATGGTGAAGTAAAGGCCATAGAAGTAGCACTCCACAACCTCCTTTTCCGAACAAAAATGTTTACAAAAGCTGTTATTCTGGCAGACTCTAAGGCCGCTATACAAGCAATAACCTCCAACCAAACACCAGAAAATGAAACTATCTTGGAATGCCGTAAACTTCTGAAATACCTCAACAACCAAAATAAATTAATAGCCTTCCAGTGGATACCCTCGCACATCGGAATAGTTGGCAATGAAATAGCTGATGGACTTGCCAAAAAGGGTACCAAAATACAGATAACAACCCACCCCAATTCGAACCTACACAGAAAGATCGAAGAAATTAAGAAAGCATTCCAAATGGAAAACATGAAAGAAAACATTGCAACAGCCAGAGTGAAATCATGGGAAAAAATTGATGAGCTATACACAGAAATAAAATATAAAGGCCGCAAAGAAGCAGTAGCAAAATTCAGACTGATGTCAGGACACGACTGCCTGGCTCACCACCTCCACAGAATAAACGTTTTCCAATCCGACAGATGTGTCATATGCAAAGACATGGACAAACACCACCTTCTAGTCTGTCCAGCTTTAAATCCAACTGCACAACACTCTAAGGACCTTGTTCGCTTGTACTGGGAAGCCAGAGAGAAAATGACTTAAGCGTCAAATCTCGCCATTAGAAAACAACAACAACAACAATGGATGCTGTAGGCCACTTCATCGCCAATTTAATTATGGCAAGTTGGACTCTGAGGCTGCAACAAAACCCTATACAATTTATAGTAAACCTTTGGAGGCAACAAATAGTTCAACAATTGCTAGATTCATAAATGATGGACTTATAGTACTGTGACCAGATGGTGTAAAAGAAAAGAGGGTCCTGTTGATGTATGCAGATTCAACCATATACATGTTGAAAGCAGGGAAATTGTTTAATGTATTTTATCTAAACTTAGTGCATGATACATGTATGGCTCATGTATTGCAACAAGTGGCAAGACAGACATAAATTCCCAGAAGTAAATACACTGATAACAGCAAGAAAGGTTTTCTTGAAATGTCCTTATCGTGATCAATGCTACAAACAGCAGCTATCTGATGTACTTCTGCTTCCAGAGCAAGTGATAAGGTGAGTAACATGGATTGAAGCTGTCAAGTCACTGATCGGGAACTTTTATTCTGATCCTGTACTGTTTGTGAGTGAATCCTTGTCAGCATTCAACAGTTCTAAAGTGCTCAATTCAGTTTCATACATCGCAAGTCACTTCAGTTGGCTTTCTGAAGGTATCAAGAAACTGGATACTTCAAGTATGCCTCTCCAAGAAGCTGTGAGGATAATGGAAGATGAGTTCGAAAGGTCAGTATTGAACCAGGTCAAGTGGGTGGTGCAGTTTCCACTAAACTGAAATCTGTGCTGAATAAGAACCCTGGATACTCAAATCTTATTTGCCTCGCTTATTTAAGGATGAAATTGTAGAACACCCTGAGAATATTATTCCTAGCATAAATATGCACCACAGACTTCTTGCGAAGTTGAGTGATCTTTCTCTATTTATAAAAACATTGAAGACTGTGCATGACAACAGAACATTTGGATAAGTATATTGTAATTAACTGTGCATACCCACTTCAAAGTGATTTAAATGCTTCAATGGGAGACACTTGTACTTTGTAGCAGAAGTGAACTGATTAAGAATTAACAGAGATCTGCCTACATGTGAACTTCTATTTGCAGCAAAGAAGTTAAATTATGGATTTTATATATAATTGCTTATGGTAAAATCAAACGTTTCTTACCTCTCCTCATACAAATCTTCTAAGTAGATCGTGATTTTGAGACCATAACGGTCTCATCTTCAGAACTATTTTGGTGACTTTTCTATGTAGGGTGAGTCGTCACTTATGTTTAACTTTTACAGGAATTTAATCACTATGAGGTTTAAATTATGGTAAAATCAAATGTTTCTTACCTCTCCTCATACAAATCTTCTAAGTAGATCGTGATTTTGAGACCATAACGGTCTCATCTTCAGTACTATTTTGGCGACTTTTCTATGTAGACTTGAGTTGTCACTTATGTTTAACTTTTACAGGAATTAATCACTATGAGGTGGTTAATTTATGGTAAAATCAAATGTTTCTTACCTCTCCTCATACAAATCTTCTAAGTAGATTATGATTTCGAGACCATAACGGTCTACTTAGAAGATTTGTATGAGAGAGGTAAGAAACATTTGATTTTACCATAAATTAAACCTCATAGTGATTAATTCCTGTAAAAGTTAAATATAATTGTTTCATTATATATTTACATATTTCAAAAATTTTGTTACATATTTCTGAATTTGATAATATATAATATCTGGGCCCTAGTAATAAGAATTCATTACTTACATTTTTACATTCCAGAATGTCACATACATGTTTTAAAATGTACCAGTGGCTCTCAGGTGGATTTATCACTTCATATTTAATTCAATTCTAGCAGTCCTGAAATATTCTCTTTTAGGATAAGGGAAAAGGAACAATATTCTGCTTTCAACTTTACTTTTTCGGTGGTAGCTATTATGAATCAAAATGTCATACATGATGTTTACAAACAAAGAACTATTTCAATGATTCGATATATCAGAATTACAAATATAACTATGACAAACTTAAAATGTATAACATTAATACATGACACGGGGATAAAAAATATAACTGATGTAACAATCCACTGACTTAAATATAAGTCACAAATGATGTGACGAAACCCTGGGTTTGCGAGGAGTTATGAAGCATGAGGTGAGTGAAATAAAAAATAAACAATAAGTAACACTTTTTATCCAGAATTCAACCCAAGGACTTATGTTGCTTCTTATATTAACTACCAGATTTTGTTTTTTTCTCATGATGAAGTCAACATCGGTAAATCAGTAATAACAATGGTGGTTACAGATCTGAAGTTAGGCAAAATGCCTTTTTTATCTGGATGGCTCTATACAAGAATCAAATGATATACACATGTCTACATACTCTTTATATATTGAGTCTGTCATATGTTTTTTTCAACTTGCCTCATTAAGTTCCGTGTTTTCATGACAAGGTTTCAAAGGTCTTTGCCTCCATTGTAATTCAAATTCCACTGTTGAAATCTAATTTCAATGGAGGCAAAGGCCTTTGAAATCGGTTTCGTGAAAACACTAAACATTGAGGCGAGATAAAAAAACATTTAACCGACTCAATTTATAAGTTTTAAATTACCTTACAGTGTTAACCCCTCAGAGTGGGTGCAGTTAAAAGGCTGGTGATACCCTGTTGTGGGAGGAGTGTTCACGGGGATTTAAATCCAGCCGTTCATTGTGAGTATTCTAATAACACATTTAAATGGAAATATCTCAAGTAATTTAAATGTTTTTGCAATTTGTTTATGGTGAACCCTTAATATAATATTTAATTGATTTAATTTATTATGGTCATCATCATCATCACTCCAGGGATTAGGCAATTGCCCGTTCTGACTTCATAATGCATCAGCCCAACGTCTTCTAGGTCTTCCAACATCACGTCTTCCGCTTGCTTGATAATTTCGCGCTAACAATGGATATCTCTCCTTACTCATTCCATCCATATGATCAATCCATTTCTGTCTGTAATTCGTGACCTTATCCAATAAAGGCTGTACTTTCAATTCTTCTCTTATATCCTCATTTTTTATTCTATCAAGTCTGTACATCCTTTTACTTGTCTTAGGAACCTCATCTCCGCCGTCTGTATTCTATCCTTCTGTTTTTTCATTGGAGCCCAAGTTTCACATCCATACAATATTGTGGGAACCGCCATAACATTATACATTTTTATCTTGGTTTCTTTTCTAATTTTATTTTTGAATGTTCTCTGTATTGTTCCACACACCGTCTGAAATTTATTTATTTTGGAGTCAATATCTCTTTCCACATTATAGCCAACATCACAGCCCAAATATTTGAAACTAGACACCTGTTCTATACTTTGATTTTCTAAAATAATTTTGGATCTCACTGGATCTCTTCCTCTAAAAGCCATGGTCTTCGTTTTCCTTACAGAAATCTTTAGATCGTATAATTTACACATTTCATTTAATGCATGCATTGATTTCTGTAAGTCGTCTTCATTTTTCTGTATTATGATTACATCGTCAGCAAATAGAAGATTATTTATGCACACTTTAATATCCATTCTTATTCCTGGATTCACTAATACTTTCCATTTATTTAGAATATCGTCTATATATATATATATTAAACAAAGTGGGTGATAAACAACATCCTTGTCGTAATCCAGTATTTGTTTTGATTGTATCTGTTCTTTTGAATCTGGTATCTATAATTATATTTGTGTCTTCATATAATTTCTTTATTGTTTCAACAAGGCACAGCGGGTATCCTTTCATTCGTAATATTTCCCATAATATGTTTGTTTACTCGATCGAAGGCCTTATCCAAATCTATAAATCCTATGTGAGTTTCTAAGTTATGTTCTCTTCTCTTTTCTATGAGTTGTTTCAGTGTAAAGATATTGTCTATACATGACCTTCCCTTTCTGAATCCACTTTGATTTTCATTTATTATTACTTCTGTTATGTTTCTCAATCTATTATTTTCATATATATCTTGTAGCCAGTATTCATTAAGCTAATCCCTCTGTAATTCTAGCAAATTCTCCGGTCTCCTCTTTTGAATATATTCTTCACAATTGCTGTTTTCCAAGTGGTTGGAATCCCATAGGTCTACCAACAAATATTAATTAGATGAAGTATTCGTAGTTTACACAATATTCCACTATATTTGAAAACTCCATATTTATATTATCTAATCCTGTTTCTTTCCTATTCTTAGTGGTTTTCAGAGCCATTTCTAATTCATTTATGTCTATTACATCAATATTTTCCACTTTTATTTCTTCCTCGTTCTCTTTTCCTTCAATTTCCACCTTTTTCCAAAGTTTTTCATAATGTTGTATCCATTCTTGTTCTGGGATTATATTCAATCTGGTAGAATCTTTCTCAGTCTGATTTAGATGTTTCACTAATTTATAACCTATTTCTTGTCTTCCATACACATCATGTTCTACTGAGCTTATAAATTTATCCCATGACTCCTGATAGGCTTTTCTTCTAATGCTTTTAGCCATTCTCCTTTTCATTTTATATTCTTCGTAAGGTTTTTCTGTTTTCAGTCGTAAGTATGTATGATATGCTTTTTGTTTTTCATTCACTGCATTTTGTATATTCGCATTCCAAGTTCTCAAGCCCTTCCTATTTCTTATTCTATTTTTTTTCCTAATATCTCATTTGCTGTTTTATGTATTACATTTGATATATTTTCCCATTCAATATTTATATCTTCTGACGTCATTATCTGATATATATTTATTCATTCTGCTTTCATAATGTTGTCTAATACTTAATAAATATACTTTATATACTTCTTCTTGGTTTCTTTTGTTCTTAATGTTATTTTTCCGCCATTTAGCTATTATGTTTATTTTACATATCACGAGATAGTGATCAGAGTATATATCGCTGCCTCTATGTACTCTCACATCTTTTACCAAGGCTCCAAGCTTGTTGTTTATGATTAAATAGTCAATTATTGATCTTGAGTTATATCCATTTCGTGTATATTTGTGTGTGTCCTTTTTTCGGAAATAGGTATTCATTATTTTTAATTGATTATATGTTGAAAACTGTCTAAAATCTTGTCCATTATCATTTATTGTTATTTCTCCATTATTTCCTATTACATTAGGTATAGGGACATTGCCTACTCTGGCATTTAAGTCTCCACTTATTATTAAATGATGATCTTTTGTATATTTATCAACTAATGTTTGTAATGTTTTATAACATTTTTTTGTTTCTTCTTTCTTACCTTCCTCTGGGGCATACACAGCAATTATCATAATATATCCTCTTTCAATTTTAAATCTGGCTATCAGGATTCTTTCATTTATAAACTCATAGCTATTCAATTTGTTCTTCCATTTTTATTATGGTTCTCACCTAATATCTCTGCATGTGTAGGCTTATTGATGATTGTTGTGCCACAGTTGAAATAGGCCCTATTTGTATGTTTCTCACATAAATAACAAAATAACACAGTGAATTGCACTAGGAATTCTTTGAAGAATTCAGAGAACCGCCACTACCTAACAACACAATGAAATATTTACACAAAGAGAAGGGTCTTCAAAACAAAAAAAAACAGAATGAGCTTCAGAAATTAGTTTGGTGTGATAAATCTTCAAAGCGTAAACCAGTTTGACACTCTGGCCATCAATAAGTGGATTTTTCCCCCCTTATGTTTACTTTGTTCATGTTTATTACAAACAATTGCTTTTATGGGTTGACCTTCTTTCCTGTAGGAGGGGGGGCAGTCTCTCAAAATGTGTCTAACACTCTGGAAACACTATTTTCGGTCATGTGCCTTCAAAAAATTGTCTTTCTACACATGATACCTGTTGTGCTAACAGACCTTCATCAACCCTAAATTTCAATCTGTCTTTCTTCTGGTTTCCAAGGTGAAACCAGTTGATGATATATGACTATAATGGCTTCATGGAAGGTGTGGATTTAAAAGATCAACATGCTACAAGCCGATCGAGAGTTCATGAGTCCTGGTGGGTCAGGATTTTTAAACTGAACCAAACCTTCAGGCAGCATTGTGACCTGTTGACTCAGTCTCTAACTGAATTAAGTACTAGATGCTTGTTATGGGCCGTCAAGCATAGATAAGAACCCGGCTTACATCAAGTACCGATAGTCTAGAAAAAGTGGGAGCCTTAACCTACTAATATCCCAAGGAGTTCCTAAGGTCTGTAGTGGGACCACTTTACCTTTTAGATACTGAGTGAATAGTAGACTGACTACCTTTCCATAACGTATGCGGTATCATCAATTGAAATATATATATATATATATATATATATAATCATCTGAAATTGAAGTGGACCATAAAAGAAATGAGGAATAGTGTAGAACCCATTCTGCACTATATACAAAACTACCAGAACAACTAGAAAGTCCATCTTCAACGAATGCCATCTCATAGAATTCCAAAAGCCATGCTTTGTTACTGCCCCAAAGGCAAAAGATCGCTGGGACGTCAAAAAAAGCGCTGGATGGAAAATTCCTCTTTGAGACTGTAATAGGCCACACGGCCTATTACTTGCATGGATGATGATGATGATGATGATCTGAAATTTACTGTTGAGGTACTGTACTATAGCATAAATCGGAAATAACTTTTTTGGGCCTTTATATGTAATGAATTTTGCGTCATTATTGTTAAAAATGAAGAGGTTTGAAAACAGATACAATTTGATAGACAAGCTAATCTACAAAAAAAAGGCAGATTTATTTTTCTAAGAAATCCTTTATCAAGTTATAAATATAAGAAAAATGTCAGAGGCCGTAAGAATAAATGCAAATACAAAATTATTTCAACTTGTTACTCAGGGTCGTCACCGATTAATATATGCACTAATATTAACTATGAAGTCTCTACATAAAAGTTATATAAACGGGAAATAGTTAATGTAAACACGAAGATCATAACAGTTTAAAACAGTGTGTGCAGCTAGCGTACACCTCATGTATCTCTGCACCAGCTGAAGAATTCAATCTGCATACAAGTCACATACCTCCATGCTGATGGGTGAATTTCCCACTATAATTTTGATTAAATTTTTCCATACATTTGGGAATGATATGACCAGTTTTTACTTTATTTGACTTCTGACATCTATTTGGAAATTTAATGCCTTTTTATTTACCATAGTTATTATTTGTTGACCTAAAAATGGCTTTTGACAGAGTGGATTGGAATAAACTCGTGAGGATCTTGAAGAAAATTGGCAAGAACTGGAAGGAGAGGAGGCTCATAAGTAATCTTTATGGGATAATCCATATCAAATCAGACAGCAAAAAATCTTGCAATTAATTTTTTTAATTTTATGTATCCCTAAATATAGTGAATACATTTATAAATGTATTAATATCGAAATTTAATTTTTATCATTTATAGGTTCATAGTTATGATTAGAGTCCAGATGTTAGGCACTTAAATTCAAAATAGGCAGGCAAAAAGGCACTAAAAATTTAAAATAGGCCCTTACAAAAAATGGACAACAACATAACCTTTTAGTTTTACATCAAGAATATAAATACAAGCTATCAATAGCATGCGAAGATATCAGAGATGCATTTGGAATTTGTTTTTGCCTTTTTACAAAGAGCAGAACCGTCACTTAAGAATATTTCCGCACCAAATTCTTTCACGAAATTGGTCACTTTGTCTTTTACTGTTGTCCGCTGTTTAGGTATCTCAAAAAACTGTTCTAAAAGTAAAAAAAGAAAAAAAACATTTGCCTTACCACTTTGTCTTTTGAATCACCTGTCTGTGAATGAGAACTGCAGACTGAATTCAGTGTTACCAACATCAAAAATAATATTGCTGGGTTTCAGCACCAGGTTTGAGACAGAGAAAGAAAGCTTGAGTCATCTACCCTCTTTGTCACTCAGCAATGTTTGTATTGAAAAGAAGCAAAGAACTTTTCTCCAAGCCTTAGAGCTGGAGCATAATACAATGGGACATAGCTTAGGGCTATTTTGCTTAATGGGAATGCATGAGGTGGAAAAATACAATATTTACCTAATGGGATTGCATTGAGGGGGAAACCATCTACCTGCTAGGTTACTGGGTTATTGCCACCCTTACCCTAAAATATTCTAAGGGAATTTATAAACAGAACACTTGAAAACTTCTATGAAATGATCTGTGCCATGAAGTTTGTCCATTTCAAATGATTTAATTTAAATACTGAGTTAATTTCGGGAAAAAATTGCCAATAGGCATTTATAGGCTTTATAAGCTGAAATAGGCATTTATAGGCAAAATGAACTTCATGGTAAACAACTCTAGGATCGTTAGTATGAACTTATATGAAGTCACTTTTACAATATCTATAATAAATAACTATAGGCATTTTAATAAATTAATGAGTCATTTAACATCTTATCTCATATTTCATGTTTTATCAAACACGGTAACTATAGTTTTCAAATGATCTTGTCATTCATTTTCAACCGCCATTATGACTACCGGATATTCGTTGGAATCTCCCTCTATAACGTTGCCATCTGGTGTTGATTTGACGAACTTCGAGATATCGTTGCCATCTGGTATTGATTTGATGAACTTCGAGATGAGGTCACGTTCATCCGGAATGTCGAAATTCATAGATTTAAATTTGTTCTTCTGTATAAATATTTTCTCCCAAACTGTCAAGTCCAAAGGTTTTTCCAAATGTTTTAGAAGTTTAGCTTCTTTTTCAATTCTATGACCTTCCAACAAACTATGTGCTGCAATAGCTGATTTTTCAATTTCACCATTTTAATATTTCTAAAGTGTTCCTTTGTGCGAGTGTCCAAATTTCTTTTTGTTTTTCCTATGTATACTTTATTGCAATCTCCACAATCAATTTGATAAATTCCAGATTTTTTACTATCTGGGGTGTTCATTTTCTTATTGGTTATTAATAAGTTACCAAGGCTAAATTTATTTGTCGGTGCCAATGTAATATTGAATTTCTTGAAAATTTTTTGAAATTTGTTATGTATTCCAGGATGATAAGTGATTTTCTTAAATTGTTTTCCTTTCTTTGAATCAGATTGCAGGGTAGTGTATTCTTTTAATCTTTTTAGTTGTCTGAATTTCTTCAATTTAGTTATAATTATTTCCTTTCCAAAACCATTTAAATTAGCTATGTCCATAATGTGATTGTATTCTTTCTTAAAATCCTCTTCATTTAGTGGAACATTCAATAATCTATATATCAAACTGTTATAGATTATTGAATGTTCCACTAAATGAAGAGGATTTTAAGAAAGAATACAATCACATTATGGACATAGCTAATTTAAATGGTTTTGGAAAGGAAATAATTATAACTAAATTGAAGAAATTCAGACAACTAAAAAGATTAAAAGAATACACTACCCTGCAATCTGATTCAAAGAAAGGAAAACAATTTAAGAAAATCACTTATCATCCTGGAATACATAACAAATTTCAAAAAATTTTCAAGAAATTCAATATTACATTGGCACCGATAAATAAATTTAGCCTTGGTAACTTATTAATAACCAATAAGAAAATGAACACCCCAGATAGTAAAAAATCTGGAATTTATCAAATTGATTGTGGAGATTGCAATAAAGTATACATAGGAAAAACAAAAAGAAATTTGGACACTCGCACAAAGGAACACTTTAGAAATATTAAAAATGGTGAAATTGAAAAATCAGCTATTGCAGCACATAGTTTGTTGGAAGGTCATAGAATTGAAAAAGAAGCTAAACTTCTAAAACATTTGGAAAAACCTTTGGAGTTGACAGTTTGGGAGAAGATATTTATACAGAAGAACAAATTTAAATCTATGAATTTCGACATTCCGGATGAATGTGACCTCATCTCGAAGTTCATCAAATCAATACCAGATGGCAACGATATCTCGAAGTTCGTCAAATCAACACCAGATGGCAACGTTATAGAGGGAGATTCCAACGAATATCCGGTAGTCATAATAGCGGTTGAAAATGAATGACAAGATCATTTGAAAACTATAGTTACCGTGTTTGATAAAACATGAAATATGAGGTAAGATGTTAAAATGACTCATTAATTTATTAATTAAGAACCTCATAATGTGTTTCCCAATTTTAACTTTGAATATAGGCATTTTCCCTAACATCTGGTCTCTAGTTATGATGATCTAAAATTATCATAAAATGATAAACTAAACGTTTACTAACTAATCATTCTGAAACAGTAAACAGCAAAAAATTGTTTCAAACGTATTTATATAGGTGATATGTAGTTGAAGGATGTTATTTTTATAATTAGGATATTTTTATTTTTGGTGTCAATTTTCTATTTTATGGCGGTTTACTGCAGTACATATCAAAAACTGAAAATGAAAAAAATACAGGATATTATTCACGTAATAAAGATTAATTTCCAGCAGTTACCTTTTTGATGGGATGAATAGTTCAGATAATATAAATGTTTTTTTAATTCTATTGTGGCAGATCCACAGCGCAGCTAGTTCATTTCACGACCAAGGTCACATGCGTAATTAACTGAAACAGCTGACCTCGCTTCATCAGTGACTTTTTTAACTGCCATTAAATATAATAGATTATTATATGTTTTGCTTAATGGAACAGTACTGTTAATTTATTAAAGTGGCGATATTTTAATTCTTACACAGTAGATGTTTAATTATGGAATTTAAGTGCTGAAGTGAGAAGTAATGAGCTCTGTTATTTATGTTTACTGGGAATTATTAAACAAATTATTTATAACTAACTCACTGGCTCTGTCGAACCTGTAAGTTCATGGCCACATGGATATAAGCTCTCCATACATCCCTATCCTGAGCTAACATTTTCCAATCATTCCCTGTATAATCTACTTCCCTCAAATCATGTATAATGTTATTCCCCCACCTCATTCTTGATCTTTCAATTGGGCGTTTTCCCTCCGGTTTTCCTACCAGAAGTTTCCAAGCACCTCTTCCATCCCCCATATGTTCCACATGCCCTGCCCATCGCAGCCTATGAGACCTAACTGTTATTATATCTGGCTTCCTATACATATCACGTAGCTCACTATTATGTAGTTTTCCATTCACCTGTCTGTTCATCTCTTTTTGATTCAAAAATTTTCCTAAGAACTTTATTCTCAAGAACTTGTAATCTTCTTTCCTCCATTAAAACAAATTATTTAATTTGTTACAAATTTTTCATTACAATTTAAATGTAATATTATAATAAAAACTCTTACATCATTAATTGAATAAACCAGTATAAATTTTTATTATGTTATATTACTAATTTCAATTTTCAAATAACTTTTTATTGAGTGTACTGTATTGTAAACTATGACGAAACAGTTTTGTTATACGATATCACTTCCAAATAAAATCAAATGTTTTAATACTCGTACCACTTCCTAACAAACAATAATAATGCTAAATCAGCATGTCTTCCTGAAACATCTGCTTCTCCATCAACAGTTCTCAAGTTCAGATTACTTACTAGACAGTTGATTTAAATCAGTGCATGTGTTTAGTGTACTTGTCATTTTAAGTGTCACAGTTAAATTTAAAATAATTTTTTATTAATAATCAATTGAGTTGGTGTTTACTTGATGAAAATCCATATTTATTAATTAAATAAAAATAAAACTACGTTTTATTTTTATTTAATTAATAATTTTTTATTGTTTTTAACTAACAAGTTTGCAGATCTACAAAGACTAAATGGTGAATTAAAAAGTTAAATATAATTTTAATTATGTTTATATTAATATATAATAGTTATTAACAATATTATGTGTTATATATAAATTTATAATTTCTTATTCTGGAATGAGAGAATAATCGTAGAGATATACATTTTGTGTTATAAAAGGAGAATAATGGGAAGTTTAGCCATTAAATTAAACACTATAACAATATTTTATTTTAGAAGTGATATTTTGAGGTAATTTAACTATAACAATAGTTTAGCTTATATCGCCATTTTAATATCATCTTTGATATGTCATGAGTAGGGGATGCAAGATCAGTAAGTGATGCCAAGCCAATAAAATATATTTATACCTCTTAAATATTACTTGTAACAGCATGAAAATTGTTATAAATTATTATCGATAGCTTAACATTCCTTGCAATATTCAACATCAGACATTGGTGTAGGGTACAAGTACAGAATATTAAAACACATTATAAAACTACTCTCTAAAAAATAATTTTTTAAAAGGCCTACAAAATTGAATTCGTAGGTGCTTAGTAATTTAAATTAAACTATACATTAGCCAAAATCAGCACAAAATTAATTGCCTACTGGAGATATCAATAAAGATTGTTAAATTTAATGATGCTCACTAACATGTGAGGTCATTATGTAGGAATTTATTTCAAGTGCGAGGTTCTCCTGCATACCATAACTTTACAACACGAGACACATGGATTTCCTTCCCTCTGGAGAAAGCTACATTCAGAATTATTACGCCTTTAAAATTCCATTGATTCCCATTGAGATTGAACTTGGGAAACTCACTAGTCAACGATGATGATGATGTAATAGTAATAATGATAATAAAAATAATGTAATGATGATAATAACAATAAAAATGTTTGGAAGTGCACAAAGGACTATTACCAAGTAGCTCCGTCATTGTTTGTATGAGCAAGCGATCTTTACTCACACGAAAGTTATTGTGGACAGTATACACATAGTAAATTTTTGGGAAAATCATTATTTTTGGTAGTTTCCTTTCATGCCACCACTTTAATACTAATTACAGACAATTAACTGGTCATTACGTAATAATGTGGCATTTTTTTGATTTTATACAATTTTTGATGGGAAAGGTTAATTGCACTTACGCCCTTCAGAAAAAAGTAAATATTAACATACTAATTTTCAAGTGATAGAGCATAAAATCATCTATAATGTGACTACCTTTTCAAGTTGAGGGAGTAGTTATACTTTGAGAAATTTATTTCATAAAACTTTTTAAAACAATAAGATAAATTGACATTAATTACATCAAACGAAGACCTGAAATTAGTTTCAGATATTCTGTATATCATAAAGTTTCAATGTAAAAAAATGTTTAACTTTTAAAGATGTGAGTTCAATTTTCACAATTTGTTTTGCCAATTTCGTATGGAATGTCCCTTATATGAAATAGCAAATAAAAGTGAAGATAGGAGAAAAAATGCCAGAGGGAAGAGAAATTTGTAGGGGGGTAGGGCAAGGATATCCTTTATCACCTACTCTTTTCAACATCTACCTGGAAGACCTAATGAAGAGCTGCTTCAGGAATATGGGGGGGGGCGTAAATATGGGAGGAAAAATAATTAAGTGCATAAGATTTGCTGATATGTCTTTGCTAGCAGAAGATACAATGACACTGAGGAACATTCTGATGGAGCTAAATGACAGATGCGAGGATTATGGAATGAAGATAATATAAATAAGACGAAGGCCATGATTATAGGAAGGAAACCAAGGAAGATAGACATGAGGATTAAAGATGAGACCATGGAGCAAGTGGAGAGCTTCAAATATTTGGGTTGTACTATCAGTAGTAACATGAATTGTTGTCAAGAAGAGGATAGCAATGGCAAAATAAGCTTTTAATAGGAAGAGAAGCATTTTCTATGGATCTTTCACAAAAGAATTTCGAAAAAGGCTGGTTAAGTGCTCTGTATGGAGTGTAGCATTGTATGGTGCAGATACTTAGACATTACAAAGGAATGAGGAAAAGCAAATGGAAGCTTTTGAAATGTGGATATGGAGAAGGATAAAGCGTATAAAATGGACAGACAAATAAAAAATAAAGATGTGCTAGACAGAGTGGGTGAAGGAAGAACTATGTTGGAACTCATAAAGAAGAGGAAAAGAAATTGGATTGGACATTGGTTAAGAAGAAACTGCCGCTGACAGATGCCCTAGAAATATGAAAGATTTTTTTCTTCCCTCAGTACTTCTTATTAGGTATATTTTTTTACTTCCTCCCTTGAATTTTTAGGATGTGGCTTAATTTCGGGTGACTATTACTCATGCCCCAAATGGGAGTCAATGACCAATCACATTTCAATGAATTTTGTTTTACAACCAATGACAGTCATGTTTCACCTCACTCTTTATCAATTTCTCTTTACCAGCTCCTGCTTTTGTGATAAAGAAATCTTCTCCTGTTTAATATTCTGAACAGATCAGAGCATTATTTTGCAGTGACTGACTCTCCAACAAACTCATTGAATATAGCAAATAATGAACAGATTCCTTTGAACTACACATTTGATAATTATGTGTTCAATAATATTGTATTTTTAAATAATGATTTTACTGAGTTGTTTACTAAAAAAATAAATTATACCTATAATGTTGGTTATAATATACAGTTTGATGTATGTCATTTTTCCTCCACTAGGGTGCATTCTTACAATATTGCAATCCAGTTGGTTATCGCTGATTGCGATCCTATTTGGCAATAAATAATATGATCAAGTTGCAGTGAATAAAGAAATAAAACATAACCAAACTGATTTGTTTTCAAACATCACCATTTACATTAAATATATAAATATTCTAAAATATCGGTAACTATATTTAAATAATGATTTTTTTTAGGAAACAGCTTAATTTTATTTGTGAAATGGTCCTAACAAATGCCACTCTTCATTTCCAAATCCTTTAGACAAATTCACTCGCCACTTTGAGAATTTATCGATGATTTGGAAATCATTTGTGCCATTACTTATGACTATTTAACTCATGCCCCAAATGGGAGTCAATGACCAATCACATTTCAATGAATTTTGATTTACAACCAATTTCACCTTGATTTTATCAATTTAATTTTATCATATTAAAGAAAGCTCCTCCTTTTTAACATTTTGAATAGGTCAGAGCATTATTTTGCAGTGACTGACTCTCTAAGAAATATGTTGAATATAAAAATTTATATATTAAGATATAAGAATCCTAGAATGCAAGTGGCTTCTAGATTGTATATATATAGTGCATGAATGTGTCCCGCGCCGTAGCCGAGCGGTTAAGGTAGGAAGCCTTGGCGCAGAGCTACGGGACTTGCGCTGGTTCGAGCCTCCATGGGGGAAGAAATTTTCTCATGGTATTTCGGCCAGTATGGGACCGGTGCCCACCCAGCATCGTGAGGCAATTGGGTAGCTACAATAAGTAGCGGCTCCAGGTTGAGGAAACCAGCTATAACGGCTGGGGGACTCGACATGCTAACCACATGTCACCCCTACACTGGCTACTGATCATCTACCTCTGTGATTCACACATGTGGATGTGAGGCCAGCAGCCGGCTGGTAGGCTAAGGGCCTTGTAGGCCTGTCGCGCCAGGATTTTTTTTTATAGTGCATGAATGTAACCAGATACTGCTTGTGGGATATAATAGAAAAACATTTGTAGCAATTGATTATACCACACACAAAAAAAAAACACTGTTTGCACTTTCTTAAACGTATTATTTCCCTGGTATTTATGTTGCAGAAAAATATAATTGACATATTTACATCATAGGACATCAGAAATTAATCAATAACCTACAATGTTGGTTATAAACAGTTTGATGTGTTTCATTCTTTCTCCACTAGGGTGAATTCTTACAATATTGGCAATAAATAATGATCTGGTTGCAGTGATGAACAAATGAAACATAATAAACATTTCTCATTTGTTTTCAAACATTGCCGTTTACATTAAATATATAAATATTTAAAAATAATTATATTTAAATAATGAAACAGCTTAATTTTATTTGTTAAATAGCCCTAACAAATGCCACTCTTGATTTCCAAATTATCTAGATAATTTGGAAATCACTCGTGGCATTACTTATAATATTTGAGGAACTATGCACACTCCATTAACATTTAAAAGACAAATATGAATCCTTAGACCAATGACATATAAATACATTTTCTTCTTCATCTAGTCTTGTGTTCACATTCCAGGGGTTGAGTTTTGGACAAAAACATCCATTTATCTAAGTCATCTTATGTTTCCTCTTCCATCATTTCCATCGCTATTCAACTCCTCTTTTCTCAACCATCTTAACTTGTTCTTAACATCTATATCTCACTCTTGATTTATTCCCTCCCAATCTAAATGCTCGTTAAAAGCTTCTTGAATTCTATTAAATTTAGTTAATTACTATCCATTGGCCGCGGTGGACTAGTGGTTATGCTCCTTGCCTCTGGTCCCGAGGGTTGCAGGTTCAAACCCGGCCGGGGTTGATGGATTTTTTAGGATGGAAAAATCCAAGAAGCAAATCCTCCGGGAGGGACTTTAAGCCGTGGGTCCCGAGTCTGAAGATTTTCAGGCTCGTAAAAAATCCTTGAGCCTGAATGAAAAGGCCTCTAAGCAAAATTTACCGAATTTTCCCGTCCTGTACTACCTTGGTTTCCTAGATGTCAGTATGAGGCGGAACGCTGACCATGGACCACTCAAAAATGACATCTATACGAAAACAAGTGTAACTAAATTAGTATGGTTCAAAATCTTCCCTGTAGGGGGAGAACGCCTAAATCTCTGTAAAGGGAAAACATGGGCTTACAATACAAATACAATACAATAGTTACTATCCATGTTTTTTCTCCATAAATTAGTATAGGTTTAAAATGTATTTTATACATTGCTTTTTACAATTCAATGAAAAATATCCTGACTCCACAATAAGGCTTTTAAATAAATGTTAGTGTTTGGGACTACATTATATCTTTTACTTATTTCTCTTATTGCTTCCATTACTATTGTCATTTCTTTATAAATTTTTAATCCATATTATTTTAAGGTATCATCTCTTTTTGCTAAATGTTTTTCTATTATTTTTTTCCCAATATCACAAATTACAATAACATCTGCATATATTTGTGTTTTTATATAACATGTTGTATTTTCTCTTATAAATTTATTTCTAATTTCATTCATTACCACATTAAAAGGAATGGGGACAAGAAATGTCACTTGCATACTCCTCCCTTGGTTCAAACCATCCCGTTAATCCATAAGATGTTCTCTTTAAATACAAATTCCTTATTCTGAAGAGAAAATTTTTTCACCCAGACTGAGACTCAAACCCAGGACCTTTGGTTTTCTGGGCCAATGCTCTACCAACTGAGCTACTGGTGCAAGTTTCAATCTAGATGCAAATTTTCCTCTTATATATGTTGTTAATTCCCGTGCACCAAAGGTTTCAACCTTTGCTTCTATCTTTGCAAATGGTGGCTTCTTAGTTAAGAAGACATTTATTGGGAATTTAAACACTACTTTATAAAGCCAGTAGGGCTTCTATTGATTATATTATTAATTTAACGCTTCTCACCGAAGGATAAATTATATTTGAAGAGAAAAATTTTGTAAATGTCTTCTTAACTAAGAAGCTGCCATTTACAAAGGTAGAAGCAAAGGTTTCTCATAGCATTTCATGCGCGGTAATTATAAATTTGCATCTAGATTGGAACTTGCCGCAGTAGTTCAGTTGGTATAGAATTGGCCTGAAAAGCCAAAGGTCCTGGGTTCGAGTCTCAGTCTGGGCAAAAAAATTTCTCTCTTCAAATATAATTTATCCTTCAGTGAGAAGTGTTAAATTAATAATAAAAACATCAATAGAAGCCCCACTGGTTTTATAAAGTAGTGTTTAAATTCCAAATATATGTCTTCTTAACCAAGAAGCTGCCATTTACAAAGATAGAAGCAAAGGTTTCATAGCATTTGGTGCAAGGGAATTACAACATTTATAAGAGAAAAATTTGCGTCTAGATTGGAACTTGCCCGGCAGCTCAGTTGGTAGAGCATTGGCCCGGAAAGCCAAAGGTCCTGGGTTTCAGTCTCAGTTTGAGCAAAAAAAGTGTTCTGTTCAAATATAATTTATCCTTCGTTGAGAAGTGTTAAAACAATAATAAAAACAAATTCCTTTTTTTTTTTTGTTTGTTTTCTCATTATATTTTTCTTAGCATGCGATTAAAAACACCTATTTTAAATAGCTGAAATTTAAAGTTTTAAAATTATGTATTTATTGTCCCAAAACTAAATAAACAAAATTTTAGGTATTCTTTTTAAAAAAATTATTATTCAATACTGCCATGTTGTCATTTCAACATTCAGGTATTCTCTTCTGGATGGCATTATTGTAATCCACTTCTGAGGTTGGAGTGCCTGGAAGCTGTTGTTACGCTGCCCCGATGACAAATGATAGGTGAGATGATGGTAATGATGTGCCTTACTCCTAAACTTAATGAATATATTAATGATGATAATGATGGCCAGACGATGTTCACAGACCGTTTGGGCCTTACATGTGAGGAAAACCCTGAAAATAAAAACCAGCAGCCAGAAAACTTGTCTTGACCCGGGATCAAACCCGGGCCCACTGCTTGACAAGGCAACATGCTACCTTGAGACCACAGCGGTGGATATATATATATATATATATAAAATTTTGTTTTTATTAAAAGAAAAAGGTGAAATACATACCACTTAAAGATGATTCAGTCTTTTATTCTTGGATTGCCGACTGACTTAAGCAACTCCTGACATAATATGTACAATTTTATTATAAAACAATGTTAATGACATTCGTTCAATTATATTAAAGACATGGATATTGATGAAGACACTGAACACCAGAAAAAAATAAGTAATTTCACTATGCATATTTCTGAAGAAAAGATGTAACATTAAGTTCAACAGTAACAAAACAACATTTGCAATACATTATAAAATTCTCTAACATAATTTTAACAAAACATACATAACATTCTCTCCACTACATATTCATTTTGTATTATAGTCTTGACAGTTTAAATGATTTTGCAGTAAATAAATCCTTAATATTTTACACCTGCCAAATAAAAATGAAAGCTTGCATGGAACATCGCTGATCTTTGTCACAAGTCACATTTCTTGAAATTTTCTACAAAGCACTATGTATACATTTTTGCACACAAGCCAAGATATTTACTTGACACCATCTTAAAAAAAAATGTTTGTAGTACATTTCATATATTGGCTAGCAAAGACTAGATTAGGGTTTAATCTATAGTGAACTATTAGTAATGAATTTATAAAAGAAATTTAGAAATGCACTGAATCATAAAAAAAAGAATCTTAGCTATAAACGAGAAATAAAAGTGTTTTGGAAATATGCAATGGACTTTTTAAAAGTGAAACAAACTAAAGACTTGCATTGCGCCTTTTATATACTTTTTCAAGCTTCCAAATAAGGCACTCCAAGAAGACTTACACTCGGAGAAACATTTAAGCACTCGGTTGTAGTAAAGAAAGAGTATTTTACTTTTTCTTAAAATAAAAGAATTCTTTTCACCTATTAATTGCCTCACATGGGTTTCTGTGATTCTGGAAATACAGTTTTGAGAAGTTCTTTTTTATTAACTTTCCCCATTGAGTTCTTGGGTAACTTATCGAGTACTTTAAGTACAGTTGGAATTGCATAGGGTGGCATACGTTCTTTTGACCAATCCCTAAGTTTTGAAAGGATGATCTCCTTATTATTTCTTGCTATGACCACAGCTGCAACCTGTTACAAAGAAAGAATGTAAAATATTAAAATCTGAAAATAGTTTAATCAAAATCAAGTGGGAGGTAACACTATGAGGTATTTACAATTTATGAATGACTTGGAGAAAACATTTAATATCTCACCTTATAAAGTTGCATGTTTTCGCGATACCGGTTTCAAAAGTATAATTTTAGTTCCATCTTCAGTCAAACTCCAACTCTTGAGTTTGAGAGTTGGAGTTTGACTGAAGATGGAAGCAGAATTACGTTTTTGAAACTAGTATCTTGAAAACACAACTTTATAAGGTGAGATATTAAAAACATTTTCTACAACTCATTCATAAAATCTGAAAATAGTTATTTAACTTTCACAGGGAAAAAACACTATGAGGTTTAATTTAAGAATTAAATTAATATTTTTATTACCTCACCTCATATCCTTTTTCTTCTAGACTGCAGTTTCGGAGCTATATCACCATCATCAGTAGTCTCTCGTCGACCGGTGTTGTTTCGTTTCTTGGCGGTTTTCTTCTTCCTTCAGAAACGAAGACATAACACCAGTCGACGAGGGGCTACTGTTGATGGAGATAGAAAGGAAGAAGAAAACTGCAAAGAAACAACATAACACCAGTCAATGAGAGACTACTGATGATGGAGATATAGCTCCGAAACTGCAGTCTAGAAGAAAAAGAATATGAGGTGAGGTAATAAAAATATTAATTTAATTCTGAAAATAGTTGTTTATTATACAAGTGAATAAAATTAGATTTTTATCCATGAGTAAAATTACTTAGTTCATGAGATACAGTTGAGTGAATTACAGCAAACTCCAGATTATCCATGTTAATTGGGACCAAGATATACACGGAAAATCGAAAAACACGGATAATCCAATTACGTTATTCAGCACCGTGGAAGTTGATCAGAAATGTATTTACCCACTTTAACACTACTTAAATGCAACAAATATTCATAAAATGTTATATTAAATGTATTTAGGTGCGAGTTGTAATTATCATTATTTTATTTTACTCATAAATGTGAAACAAAAGTGGGACTATTTCCTGTCATGTTATTCAAAATGGCCATCGTAACCAGCGACAACTACACTAGTAACCACACTTATAACTAACAATGACAAATAATCAGCGATAACCACACTAGTAACCACCGATGACCACACTACTAACCAGCAATAAACCCACTGCCACAGCATATCTGTGGTTTCAATCTGTATGCTTGGTCAGTAAAACACAGAATTGAAACCAAGGCAAAATTACTTAAACAGTTAGAAAAATCAAAGAAACACACAATTTGGGAGAAAATTTACATATGCAAGAATAAAAAGAAAACTATGAATTTTGAAATACCCGGTGAAAATGAGAGGGGATTGATTTGGAAGTTCATTGGTCAGCCAACAGAGAGCACAGAAATAAATTTGTAAGAGAGACAACCGCAAGACTGCAGTTGTGATCGTGGTGATGCATCAATAATGTCACGAATTCAGTGACGACACCTGGGTCTGCATAGAAGTCAAGAAATATGAGGTGAGACAAAAAACAACTCAAATTAATTAATATGATTATGTCTTCTTGAAAAGAGGAATACATGGAAATTAACTATTGAATTACAATATAACATTTGCAAAGGATTCAGGTTAGATTGAGTGTATAGTGCAGGTGCATTGCACAAACATAATGAGGTAAAAGTAAAATAAAGTAAATTAATCCCACTACAGGCCTCAGGAGGCCCTTGGGGTAGTAGGAGATTAAGGCTCCCACTTTTTCTAGACAATCGGCACTTCATGTCAGCAGGGTTGTCAACCCTGCATGACGGCTGCCTTTACCCCCAGAACAAGCATCTGGTACTCATTTCCGTTAGAGACTGAGTCAAACCCAGGACCATAGTGCCGCCAGAAGGTTTGGGTCAATTTAACAATTCTGACCCAGATAAGCAAAATCATATCTTGTCTTGAACCATTAGATCCAGTGAAGGATGGAAGGTGAGATGAAAGTGTGCTCCTATCACCATATTGTCAATCTGAACATTTTAAATTACATTATTATTTTATTTAACGATGTTCTTTAACAGCTCAGGTAATTAGAGATACAATTCAAAGCTGTGCTTGAAAGATGCGATACATTTTGCTCAGAGGTCTTTCATTTTAGCCTTCAGTTTCTTTTATGTACCACAAATCAATGATATGGGACCCACAATATTACTTTCCTTCCAAAGGAAATCATGCTCAGGATCTTAATGCCATAAATAATCCAGTGACTTCGGCCTGGTTTGAGTATGCAGATCTTGGAAACTAGACTCTGAACTTGTGTTAAGGAGAAATTATAATTATATTAATATCAGATTTATTTATTATAATTGCATTTAGTAACATGGTGTTGTGTTGGTGTATGGTGGCTTTTTATGTTCTTGAAGAAAAAATGATATATTTCTATGTACAATAGATAGCCAGCAAGTTTATTACTTAGTTAGATAAATTAAACAGGTCATAAATAGGTTAATATTATTAATCATATTTGAAGAGAAAAATTATACGCTCAGACCGGGACTTGAACCCGGGACCCTTGGTTCTCTAGACCAAGTGCTCTACCAACTGAGCTACCTGAGCAAGTACCGATCTAAACGCAAATCTTTCTCTATATACATTGTAATTCCCATCCACCAAATGCATTTGGTGGATGGGAATTACAATGTATATAGAGAAAGATTTGCGTTTAGATCGGTACTTGCTCAGGTAGCTCAGTTGGTAGAGCACTTGGTCTAGAGAACCAAGGGTCCCGGGTTCAAGTCCCGGTCTGAGCGTATAATTTTTCTGCATTTGGTGGATGGGAATTACAATGTATATAGAGAAAGATTTGCGTTTAGATCGGTACTTGCTCAGGTAGCTCAGTTGGTAGAGCACTTGGTCTAGAGAACCAAGGGTCCCGGGTTCAAGTCCCGGTCTGAGCGTATAATTTTTCTCTTCAAATATGATTTATCCATCATTGAGATGTACGAAATCAATAATAAAAAAATATATTATTAATGTTTTTTATTAAGCAATCACGGGTAAAATTTTGAAGAACAAAAGTAGCGTAAGTAACTTTTCAAATTGTATATTTGTTTATAGTGTGATGCATAATTGATCCATTGCTCAAATTACAGCCTTTGAATTTTGCAGGCATCAGCAGGATTCCTTATAAGATGATAAGAGTTAGATTTGAATTGTGCACAGCCAGAAAATGACCTCTCTAGACTTACTTTCTGGATAAATAATTTTCCAGATATGTTGATACTAGAATAATCTGACTCTCGAGACTTTGACTGGGATCCAGATTATTCCTACCCTTGCATATATAAAAAGGTTAAAGAGTCAAATGGCCAGTTGCATCTTAGTAGTGGAACAGTGAAGTGGTCTGGAGAGCAAAGACGAGAAAAGTTTCTAAGTGAAAACCATCAATAAGTATGAAGAACCAAGTGATGAAATAAATTGTGAAAAAGAGACTCTAGCAGCAGCAAATTATTTGTGTGGAATAAGTGAAATTTTGTGAAATAAATAAAGTGGATTTGGAATTTTTTTTAAACATTTGTGAAGTTAATTTCAAGAAACTTGGCCTATCCCTAAACATCATACAATAGGTTAAATAAATACTAAACATAATTAATTATTTCTTATTCTTTTAAATGTATTAGAGAATTAATTTTTTAATTAATTATTTTTTTGATGTGAATGTCTTTAAATTTGCGTCCATAGTGGGAGGCAATTCAGAAAACTGATAAAATCAGGGGATAAAGTTTGGTCTTGCAGCTACATATCTATCATCTACATCCAAAATTTAGTTACACCAATAGAGAGATAAAGGATTAAAGAATTTGTTGCATTGAGCTGGACTGTGATACATCGTACATGGCAGAGGGGAAAGTGCCGCCATTTTGAGATTGTTTCACTGCGTCACATAATTTTCATTTAGTATAAATTTTGACTCGGAGAAGTTACGACATTTGTTTGAGTTTCAATTGTCAGCTCTCGTCAAGATCTATCAATTGCATAATATAAAACATTAGTGTGAAATAGTTGTGGTATGGTGTTAAAATAAAAAAATATATAAATAAATAATGCAATGTCGGCATATACTCTTCAAGAAGTCAAATCAAAATATAGAGATCATACACGATTAGAAAGGGCTTCTCAAGAGCAATCTAGTGGTACCCATAAGACAACATGACAGAGTGAAGCAGTGCCAGGAACGTAAAAGAATGAAGGCGTCCGAGCAGATCAACGACGGTGCCAGTATATCTGCAGCTGAGCCTATGCAAGTGGATGATGTGATCGCTTCTATATCAACGCTGGACTGTATAGATATCGATTGTGTGCAATTATGACAAACATATAATATGTTCAAAAAATTACCTGTAAGTACGTACACATATTCACGTAACACACATGGCCATGACCACAACATAAGCCATACCCCGATTTTTAAAAATTTATTTTGTGTAAATTTTTTTGGCATTTGAACCAAATTCATTGGATTTAGACTTGGATAATAGTGAAAAATGAAAAGAAATGGATCAGAACCATACTGGAAAATCAACTCATAATATAGCTATTGAAGCAACTTTCTGGTTCAGCACTAGATTGCCTTCTCTTTATGTCTGTGTTACAATGTGTGGGAAATAATGGATTCCAGTATCAACAGGACTTAAATCAACTGGTGAAGGAGCCAATCCCTGTCAATATGAGCTAGAGTAGATTGTCGCTTTTTTTCTGTATGCATTAAAATTCTCATTAAAGGCTGAATCACAATTATCAGTAGAGAATGCTTTTTCAATATATGTACTATGGGAGGCTCTGGAATTTTATTTACAATATAGCCTTTATAGATTTATATTGCACGTGATCTAATCCCAGAATTGAAAATTTTCAACAAGCATCAAATCTAGTCCTGCTGCTCAGGAATCAAACATGTCATCACCTCACCCACTGAGTATTCACATGAATATTAGGAGATAAATATATTTCCTATTTACTTCAACAAATACAGTCAATATTTAATTTTAGGAAGTTATATTTTGAGGTTATTTTAATTATATTATTTTTGGTCTGGACATCTTACCTCAATATTAATGTTGATTTGTTCTTGAACATGTTTCAAAACAATTCTGTTTTATCTTCAGCTTTCCCAGACTGGTTTTATTTATGTTGCATTATGTTGCACCACCTGGATGTCGATGTCAGCTCCATCCTGTGGTTGGCCAAAGAACCTCCAAACAAGGTCACCCTCCATCGGAATATCAAAATTCATAACTCTGTTTCTGTTCTTCTGAATATAAATTTTTTCCCAAATAGTCAGCTCGTTTGTATTTTCTAACTGTTTTAATAATTTAGTGTCTGAATTGATATTATGTTTTTCAGACCAAACATGAGCAGCAACTGCAGATTTTTCAATTTCTCCATTTTTAATATTTCTTATGTGTTCTTTGGTTCTAATTTTTAGGTTTCTTTTTGTTTTCCCTATATATATCTTTTCACAACCCATGCATTCAATTTGATATATTCCTGACTTTTTATTTTTATCAGTTTTTTCATTTTTGTTGGTTTTTATTAGTTTATTTAAACTGTAGTTATTTTTTGGTGCTAATTTAATATTAAACTTCTCAAATATATTTTGAAATTTATTATGTACCCAGGGGTGATATGTGAATTTCCTATATTTTTTCATAGGTGGTTCTTCTTTTTCAAGATTACTTCTGTTTATCATTTTTTGTTTTTTATACTTTTCTATCCTTTTATGTACCAATGGTACATAAAAGGATAGAAAAGTATAAAAAACAAAAAATGATAAACAGAAGTAATCTTGAAAAAGAAGAACCACCTATGAAAAAATATAGGAAATTCACATATCACCCCTGGGTACATAATAAATTTCAAAATATATTTGAGAAGTTTAATATTAAATTAGCACCAAAAAATAACTACAGTTTAAATAAACTAATAAAAACCAACAAAAATGAAAAAACTGATAAAAATAAAAAGTCAGGAATATATCAAATTGAATGCATGGGTTGTGAAAAGATATATATAGGGAAAACAAAAAGAAACCTAAAAATTAGAACCAAAGAACACATAAGAAATATTAAAAATGGAGAAATTGAAAAATCTGCAGTTGCTGCTCATGTTTGGTCTGAAAAACATAATATCAATTCAGACACTAAATTATTAAAACAGTTAGAAAATACAAACGAGCTGACTATTTGGGAAAAAATTTATATTCAGAAGAACAGAAACAGAGTTATGAATTTTGATATTCCGATGGAGGGTGACCTTGTTTGGAGGTTCTTTGGCCAACCACAGGATGGAGCTGACATCGACATCCAGGTGGTGCAACATAATGCAACATAAATAAAACCAGTCTGGGAAAGCTGAAGATAAAACAGAATTGTTTTGAAACATGTTCAAGAACAAATCAACATTAATATTGAGGTAAGATGTCCAGACCAAAAATAATATAAATACAGTCAAACTTCCCTTAACGGACACTTCTCAGTAGTGGACATTTAAAAAATTACCTGCAAAAAATTGGCTCTTATGGGGAAATCTCTTCGCAATAGTAGGTATTCTTAACCCCTCAAAGCGAATACAGTTAAATGTCAAGCCATACCCTATTGCAGGAGGAGTTTTCACTGGAATTTTAAATCCAACCATTCATTGCGAGTATTCCAATAATGCATTTAAATGAAAATATTTTGTGTAATTTAAATGATTTTGCAATTCATTTATGGTGTACCCCTTAATATAATATTTAAATCATTTAATTTATTATGGTTCTCATGTAACATCTCTGCAGGTGTGGACTTATTGATGATTGTTGTGCCACAGTTTATATATAATAATAATAATCATCCATGCAAGCATTAGGCCGTATGGCCTGTTACGGTCTCTAAGAGGAATTTTCATTCAGCGCTTTTTTGGACATCCCAGCAATCTTTTGCCTTGGGGGCAGTAATGAAGCATGGTTTTTGGAATTCTATGAGACGGCATTCGTTGAAGATGGGCTTTCCAGTTCTTCTGGTAGTTTTGTATATGGTGAAGAATGCGTTCTACATCCAACTCTTCCATGATTTCCTCATTTCTTTTATGGTCCCACTTTGTATGAGGTGTGATCAATAAGTTTCCGGAATGAGGCCATAAACACAACACAGCACTTCAAAGTTTCTATTCAGCACTGTCACCCTCGAAGTAGTCACCTTGGGAGTTGATACACTTGTCCCAGCGCTTCTGCCAATGCTGGAAGCACTTCTGGAAGTTGTCTTCTTTAAATGTGTCCAATGCCTTCTGCAAATCGCGCTGGATGACATCAATGTCCTCAAAACGATGTCCTCGGAGCCGAATTTTTAGCCGTGGGAACAGGAAAAAGTCTGCTGGAGCCAGATCTGGAGAATAGGCTGGATGGGGAACAGTACTCATCCTATTTTTGTCCAAAAACTGGCGGACAGAAATTGCTTTGTGCGCGGGAGCATTGTCGTGATGCAGGAACCAATCACCAGTCCTCCATTTCTCTGGCCGTTTGCGTCGCACATTCTCCCTCAATCTTTGCAACACTTGTTTGTAGTACACTTGATTCACTGTTTGACCCCGTGGTACAAATTCCTTATGCACAATTCCATTAATGTAAAAAAAAAACAATCATCATTGACTTCACATTCGATCAAACTTGTCTGGCTTTCTTGGGGCGTGGAGATGCAGGACTTTTCCATTGCGAAGACTGTTGTTTAGTTTCTGGATTGTAGCCATAAATCCATGTTTCATCACCAGTAATAACCTTTTCCATGAACCGTGGGTCATTTTTAAGCTGTTCTTTAAGATCTGTGCAGGCAATCACACGACTTTTCTTTTGGTCATTTGAAAGGAGGCGGGGCACGAACTTCGCAGCAATTCTTCGCATGTTCAAATCGTCTTTCAAAATGCTTTGAACACTTCCAAACGAGAGTGCTAGTGCATCAGACAGTTCTCGTATTGTAATGCGCCTATCATTTAATACCATTTCCCTCACTCGATCGATATTTTTATTGGTTTTGCTGGAAGTTGGTCGTCCCAGACGATTTTCATCCTTAACCGATGTCATGCCCCTTTTAAATTTCAAAAACCACTCAAATGCTTGAGATTTGCCCATTGCTTCCTCCCCATAAGCTGTTCTTAACATTTGATATGTTTCTGTTGCAGTTTTACCAAGTTTAAAGCAAAATTTGATGCATGTTCTTTGTTCCTCGTAATCCTGCATTGTTGCTACACAGAGAAATCGCCGCATGCACAAAACACGTCTTCACTTCAGAGCTTCTACCAGCATACTGCAAGGTCAGAGAAGGTCGCGCGACCCCTCAAATTCATCACAAGGAAATTCTGAGTGTACAGCCTGGGTGAAAATTAAAAACTCCTCAATGGCATAATTGTTTTGAAGCCATTCCGGAAACTTATTGATCACACCTCGTATAGCCTGCTGTACGGCGCATAAATCGCATCTCATTTGCTGTTATTTGGCTTTCATCTCTTCTTCGTATTATCCATGCTTCACTACCATATCTTAATACTGGTCTTGCGAGAACCTTATAAAGCTGTAATCTTGTGTTCTTCTGTACTAAAAGATGGTTTCGTTATACTGTTAATTATCCCCGTTGTTTTTGTGAAATTTATGATTTTCTTTGGTATATCAGCTTCATCTTGAAATGTTAAATTATAACCCAAATAATTAAATTAATTTACTTGTTCTAAAATTTCATCATCCAAAACAATTTTGCTAGGTATAGGGTATTTCCCACAAAAGGTCATCACTTCAGTTTTCTTTGTATTGATTTCCATATTGTACCTTTTCGCAATTATATTAAAATTGTGTATAGAATACTGTAAATCTGTTTCTTCATAAATTAATGAGTCATATTTTTACATCTTACCTCTTATCTTATGTTTCTTTAAACACGGGAACTAGTTTTCAAGAGAAGGATCACTCTCATTTTCAACCGACATTATGACTACAGGATTTTTGTTGGAATCGTCGGAATCTCCAACAATATTAAACTATGAAAATCTGTTTCTGTTGGAGCTATTATACCAAATCATCTGCAAAAAGCAAGGAATCTATTTTTAGGTTTCTATTAATTTGGATAGAACCATGTCTCATCTGTTGCCAATCTTGGAGTATTCTATCCATGTATATGATAAAGAGCATGGGCGAGAGGGCACATCCTTGTCTTATGCCCCTATTAATTTCAGTCCATTCTGTTTGTGTGTTACTGACTCGAACCGAAATCAATTTTGTTTTATAGATATTGTATAAATTTAAAATATGCTGTTGTGGTAGATTGTTGTCAGCTAAAATTTCCAACAGTTTATTCCTATTGATTTTGTCGAAGGCTTTTTTGAAGTCCACAAAAGCTAAATGTGTTTTTACATTGAACTCCCTGTGTTTTTCTATTAATAATTTTGTGGAGAAATAACCATCATAGCATGATCGACCTTTACGAAAGCAATTCTGTTCTTCGCTGAGGAGGCTGTTAAGATGTTTGTATAATTTGTTCTTAATTATATTGGCGTAAATTTTGTATCCAATATTTAGTAAGCTGATGCCTCTGTAATTTTTACAATTTTTCTTGTCTCCTTTTTTAAATATTGGTATTACAATAGATTTTGTCCAACTTACAGGAATGTCTCTCGCTTCCCATAGTTTATTTAAGAATGTTAGAAATCTGTGTAAAAACAGAGGATTTGCATTTTTAAATAGTTCAATACTGATTCCATCCTCTCCAGGAGCTTTGTTGATTCTCATTTCCGTTAATAGTCCTGATAGTTCATCCTCTGTAATCAAATCTGTAGAGGTGTTATTGGATGATGGTAAAGAGAGAGTATTTGGAGTTTGGGTCCATAGATTTTGAAAATAATTTGACCATTGTTTGGCTGGGATGACATTAAGGTTGAGATTGTCTTTCGTTTCACGATTAAGATTTTTCAAGATTTTGTATGTTTGTGGTGCGGATCTAGTAATATCATTCTCTAATTGTGACACAAATTCCTCCCAATTTTTTTTATGTCTCTTCCTGGTTTCTCTTTTCGTTATTGCTCTTGTTTTGTGGTAATTGATTTTTTCTTCTGATTTATTTGATAAGTACTTGTGGTATGCTTCTTTTTTATCTTTGATAATTTGCGCTATTTCTATCCCAATGTCTTATGCCTTTTTTTTAATCATCTCCTTTTTGTGCCTAGGTTTTCTTTTGCAGATTGTTTTAAGATGTTAGCAAGTTTACTCCACTCCTCTTCAATATAATAATAATAAATTTTGCACATATATAAAAGAGAGAATTGCACTATGAATTTTTATCCACCGCTGTGGTCTCAAGGTAGCATGCTGCCTTGTCACGCAGCAGGTCCTGGATCGATCCCTGGTCGGGACAGTTTTTCTGGGTAAGGTTTTTATCGGAGTTTTTTCTCACCTGTAAGACAAATGTCAGAAAAACTTTAAGGCCCAAACGGTCCCCGAAATCATATGGCCATCGCAATCATCATCATTCATATTCATCTTAGATTAAGCTTAGGATTAGGGACTCTCCTGGCATACCATTATCATCATCACCCATCATATCATCAGGGCAACATAACCCCCGCTTTCCAGGTGCCCCAACCTTAGAATTGGATTTCAAGTACGCCATGCCAGGGGAGAACATCAGGAATGTCGAAAGACAACCTGGGACATTTGCAAAAAAAAAAACTGAATTTTTTTTTGAAGAATTCAGAGAACCACCACCACTACCTAACAACACAATGAAATATTTACACAAAGGGAAGGGTCTCGAGAAAGAAAGATTTCCCCCCCCCCATGTTTATTACAAACACATTTCTTTTATGGGTTGGCCTTCTTTCCTGTAGAGGGAATCTTCTCCAAATGTGTCTTTCTGACACTCTGGAAACATTATTAAAGATCATGTGCCATCAGAAAATTTCTTTCAATACATCATCCCTGCCATGCTAAAAGACATTCATCAACCCTAAATTTCAATTTGTCTTTTTTCTGGTTTCTGAGTTGAAACCAGTTGATGATATGTGACTATAATAACTTCATGGAAGGTGTGGATTTGAAAGATCAACAGGCTACAAACCAGAAGATCAAGGGTTCAAGTCCCAGTGGGGTCAGGATTTTTAAACTGACCCAAACCATCTTGTGGCACTATGGCCCTGGGGTCGACTCAACCTCTAACAGGAATGAGTACCATATGCTTGTTATGGGGTAAAGGCAGCCGTCATGCAGAGCTGATAACCTGACTGACATCCAGTGTCAATTGTCTAGAAAAAAGTGGGAGCCTTAACCTCCTACTACCCCAAGGGCTTTCTAAGGCCTGTCTGTAGTGGGATCACTTTACCTTTTAGATACTGAGTGAATGGTAGACTGCTTTTCCATAATGTAAGGGCATCGTCAATTGAAATATTTTATTTTGGCATGTATATTATCTTAAATTTATTGTTGGGATACTGCCCTACAGCATAAATAGGAAATAACTATTTTGGGCCTTCATATATAGTAAATTTTGCATGTTGTTAAAATGAAGAAATTTGTAAATAGATTCAAATCGTTAGACAAGCTAATTTACAAAAAAAGGTGAATTTATTTTTCTAAGAAATCCTTTATAAATATGATAAAAATGTCAGGGGCCCTAAGAATAAATGCAAATATAAAATTATTTTAAACATTTATCAGGGCCGTCATCAATTAATATATGCATTAATATAATCTTTGAAGTCTCTATATGAAAGTTATTTAAGCGGGAAATAGTTAATGTAAACACAAAGATAATAATAAGAGTTTAAAATAGTGCGAGCAGCTAGAGTACACGGTACATATCTCCACACCATCAGTAGAATTCAACATGTGTATGTGTCACTTACCTCCATGCTGTAGGGTTAATAACGGATGCAGACATTACAACATATCCCCGAATGACAGATAAAACTTCCGAACAACAGAAGGGAAATGTTTATACTATACATGGAATTCTTTGCAACAATGAACATTATCATGCATTTTGAATGTTGGTTGGTTGGTTGGTATCTAATGTTGAGCACTTGATAATGAAATCATTCGCTCTCTTGCACTCCAATATTTAGCAGAAATGGAGTACAATAAACTAGTTGTAACTGTTTAGTAGTAGGCACCACATGTGGTGGTTACGTCACCTGTCATTTTGAATGTTGTTATAGCACATTTCTTAACTTGAGTTTTGGGAGCAACATGTTAATGTGCATACTGTTTATGTCTTCAAAAGATAAAGCTATGTCTTGCTGAAATGTCACAAAATAGTAGACGATTAACACTGAATGAAAAGGAAAAACTTAAGTGTTTGAGATATGGCCACACGGTTTGCTGTTGGAAAAACACAGAAGAGTGACACCATAGAAAAGAAACAAGAAATTTTGAAATTGTTGACTGGAAATGAAAAGCTTGGTACTAAATGAACTTTTATCAACAGTTTTATTTTAGAAAGAAAAATTAACGCTCGGACTGGGATTCGAACCCTGGATCTCCAACATATCTAGATTGAAAGTTGACAGTTTGAATTTAAATGGTTCTACTGTACACACAGTAATATGCAACTATAGGCGTACATATTAATACTGTAACGTACCATTCAGATTATATAGTACTACAATACTCAAATAAAGAAAAATGTTCACTAATTTACACATGTACTATTATTTTCTTTCTATGATACTACTGCATATTGTATTGTACTGTATTTTGTTTCTTTTTCTGTATAGTGGACACTTCTTAATAGTAGACATTTTTATTTGTCCCATAGGTGTCTGTTATTCAGAAGTTTGACTGTATACCATTTCTGAATGTTAATATGATTAAGTCAACTACAATGAACAAAGCAGTATATTTATAAGATTAATTATGAAAATATTTTGTATGTGAGAAAAGATCATGCTGTACATTAGGATAAACAGAATTTCAATCATCAAAACCATCACATGTCTTAGAAGTACTAGGCATCAAGGAATGTTCTCTCTTAATCTTTGCTGTATAATCCATAGAACTTCGGCCATGTGGTACGCATTTTAAGTTGCTTTGAGAATTTTAAAAAGTCATTCTTTCATCATGGAGTTTCCATTTCATGTCCACTACTGTGGACTCGAAGTAGCATGCTGCCTTGTCATGCAGCGGGCCCGGATTCAATCCCCAGTTGGGACAAGTTTTCTGAGTGGTGTTTTTTTGGGGGTTTTTCCCCACCTGTAAGACAAATGTCAGGCCCAAACGGTCTCGAACATCATCTGGCCATCATTATCATCAATATATTTATTAAGTTTAGGCCTCTCCTAGAGCATCATTACCATCATCACCTATCATATATCATCAGGACAGCATAACTCCACCTTCTAGGTGTCCCAACCTCAGAAGTGGATTACATTAACGCCATGCCAGGAGAGAATACCAGAATGTCAAAATGACAATGTGGTGGCATTGAAAAGAAAGAAAGAAGAGGAAGAAGAAAAAAGTTTCCATTTCATTAGATACTGATGGATTTTAAGAAAATTAAATATCATAAAGAATAACTAGAGGAAATACAGTGGAGGAAATTGGTATAAAGGCACTTGTTAGAAGTGTGAACACAGGTTTATTTACTCTTTCAAATTTGAAGAGAAAAATTATACGCTCAGACCGGGACTTGATCCCGGGTTCAAGTCCCGGTCTGAGCGTATAATTTTTCTCTTCAAATTTGATTTATCCATCATTGAGATGTATGAAATTAATAATAAGAACATTGTTTATTTTTTATCATTTCACTCACCTCATACTTATGAAGTATGAGGTGAGTGAAATGATAAAAAATAAACAATATTAAAGAACCTCATAGTGTTATTTCCTATCTACATAACTTAATAAGAACATTATTTACTCTTTCTTTGGCATTTTTCTATCTTAACTTAGGAAGTGATTGAGTATAAAACACACACAAATAATGTCAAAATTAATTATCCATTTTCGTCCAAAAAAGTACATGAAAACTGAAACCACTCTCACATATGGGTGGAATTAGTATAAAGGCACTTTGTGTATTTCACAGATTAAACCAAAAAGACTGAGTACAAAGTTTACAACAAAGTTCTAAAATTTAGTTGAACCTCCATTGTTATTAATTACTTGGCACTGACTTCATGAGGGTGTTTATTTCTTCCACTGAGATTGAAGCCCACTCTTCCCGAATAGCATTTTTCAGCTCAGTCATTGTCCCAAACTGCCGTCCATTGCGATACACATGCCTTGCCAGGATCCCCCATAAGTTCTCAATCGGGTTTAAATCAGGACTGGCCACGTCAAAAGAGGTATTTATTTCTTCCTGAACCACTCCTTTGATTTAGCAGACACGTGAATTGAAGTATTATCTTGTTGAAAAATTAGATATTCGCCAAATTCCTCATACATTCATTCTACTTGAAGGCAATAACTCTTGCTTTCTCTTCATTTGATAGAGGCTTTCCATGCGGCACTGTACACTACTGAGTTGTAACTGATGAACGATGCTCACAGACACGTCTTCTCCTTGTAACTGCAGTGTTTTGTTTACATTTATGTCTGTGAGCCAGAAGTTGACCTGGCTTTATACCGATTTCCACCCCTAGACAGCGTTTTCTTAGTTTTTTCGTAATATTTACGTATATAATAAATACAAATTGTGGAGACCTGTATGAAATTATGTCCTAGATAATTATATGTAATCTATGACACATATACAGTATTTGCATAAATATTTGAGGTTGTTTTACTACTAAAAGTTAGTGCCTTTATACCAATTTCCTCCACTGTATGACCAGACTCATGGGCTAGTGGTCAGCATTCCTGGCTACAGTTCATGAGGTCCTGGGTTCGATTCCTGGTCAGACCATAGGAATTTTTCTTTAAAAGGGAATTATTCCTGTAGTTGCCCATGGTCTGGAATTTAGGTTAAGTTTAAGTTAAGGACTCTCCAGGTGTTTCATTACCATTTACCACCCATCATATAACGGGATAACGTAACTCCGCTTTCCAGGTGCCCCAACCTAAGAAATGGATTACAATTCTGCCAGTGCCCGAGGAGAAAGTCAGAAATGTCATAAAAAACAACCTGGTGGCATTGGACAAAAAAAAGAGTTTTTATTATATTATATGAGATATTTCTTGAACATTACGCTGCACATTATAAGTCTAAAAGAAACTTTTAAGAGATGAATGTACTATAATATGTGCATTATTTAAAATTAACTTTTTTTAGTATATACATTAAGAGTAATGTAATTAATAAAATTAAAAATATCTAACTAATAAAAGTAAAATTCACATGCTAACCAGAAACTGCAAGCCTTATTTACATGTAAAAAAGTGTTAACAATAATTTATATTGTGAAGGCATGAAGTCTCTCTACACATTGTCATGAAGACATGCATTTATTGCATGACTTAGGGTCGAATCTATGAATGCATTAGACCGTAAAAGGCGTTCTCTGCTGAGAAAGTTGTATCCTAATACGATTTTGCTTACTCAGAAATCTGTTCATGCGATAATAATTGTTGAAATTCGTAAGTTACCTGATGAGGTGACTTAAGAGAGAAACGAATCATGAGAATCCCGAAGGGAACCGATGTAGTTTGAAACCTTGCTGCTTTATCCAAGATGTCAGACCTTGAAGACTTCGATCATGTTTTCAGTATACGCGGAGAAGAAGAATTTGATAGAGTCTACCAAAGAATTCAACTGGAAGAACAGGAGAATCGGCATAATATTGCGCGACACAGACGTCTTTGTATATGGTATTATTTGCATTCCTCTAGCAAACGAAAATAACAGAAGTGGTTTTATCGCTGAGAATTCTGGTTAATTTCTTGCCAATATTACGAAAACGACAACTTTTATCCATGACCAGTTAGTGGGTAGCTAATTCGATCTTTGCACTTGTTCATGGTGAGTCAGCTCACCAGTGATTGGAAGTAATTTGAGTAGAGACTAATGTATTTGCATGCGGCCCTTATTCTAAAGGAATTAGCTGCAAAATTTACCTTCTGACCCCATGTAATATCTGGAACTCCAATCACACAGCAGTCAATTATGTCAGGATGGCCCAATAAGTATGTTTCTATCTCCACAGCACTAACTTTATAACCACCAGTCTTAATTATGTCTACCGATGTTCGACCCAGAATCTTATATCTCCCATCAATGAAACTTGCTGTATCACCTGCAGAAATTAATGTTAAATAAGCAAAATTCCATTTTACAATGCTACATCAATATATCTAATAAAATGTCACATCATATTAAAAAGTAATGACCAGGGCTAGGATTTATATGTAATAAAAAATGGATAAATATATTAATAATTGAGTTTGTATTTTTTAAACATTCTTACCTCATATGATAGTTTTGTCGGACATATGTTTCAAGGCTGTTGCCCCGTCGTCAGCGTATCACAAACTGATTTTTTCTTTTCTTCATGTTGTCGGTCCTGGATGTGTTCCAAAGAACTTTGTAATGAGGCTTCTTTCTCCAGGAATTTCAAAGTTAATAATTTTCTCCTTGTTTTTCTGTATATAGATTTTTTCCCATATCGTGAGTTCATTGGTATTTTCTAACTGTTTTAATAATTTTGTATTTAGATCTATTTTGTGTTTTTCCGTCCAAATGTGAGCTGCTACTGCAGATTTTTCTACTTCTTTTTTTACATTTCTTTGTGTTCTTTAGTTCTAATGTTTAAATTTCTCTTTATTATCCCTATGTATACTTTATCACAATCCCCACATTTTATATGATGACGGGGCAACAGTCTTGAAACATATGTCCAACAAAACTATCATATGGGGTAAGAATATTTTAAAAAATACAAACTCAATTATTAAATTAAACCTCATAATGTTACTTCCAAATGATTTTAAAATTGGGTAAATAAATAAATATATATATATATATACACACACACATAGTTAAATATGGGAAATAACATTATGAGGTTCTTAATTCGTAAATGAATGAGTCATATTTTTACATCTTACTTCATATATTTTATGTTTCTTTAAACATGGGAATTAGTTTTCAAGAGAAGGATCTCTCTCATTTTCAACCGACATTATGACTACCAGATTTTCGTTGGAATCTCCATCAATAACGTTGCCATCTGGTGTTGATTTGATGAACTTTGAGAAGAAGTCACGTTCATCAGGAATCTCAAAATTCATGGATCTAAATTTGTTCTTCTGAATATATATCTTCTCCAAAATTGTCAATTCTAAAGGTTTTCCAAATGTTTTAAAAGTTGGGCTTCTTTTTCAATTTTATGATTCTTCAATAAACTATGTGCTGCAATAGCTGATTTTTCAAAGTTAATCAAATCAACACCAGATGGGAACGTTATTGATGGAGATTCCAATGAAAATCCGGTAGTCATAATGTCAGTTGAAAATGAGAGAGATCCTTCTCTTGAAAACTTGTTCCCGTGTTTAAAGAACATAAAATATGAGGTAAGATGTAAAAATATGACTCATTAATTTACGAATATATACATACATATGGACTAAAGATTCTGAAAATATGGACTAACATTTTTTTAATAGAAATCTTGCAAATGTTTTTTGGCAGGCATTACAAAAATTACTTTACCATTTGTTGATAGTATTTAATTTGGAAAATCACTTACAAAAATGGTAATTTTTAGGGATGAAATGGATATCTGGCCAGATACCTAATATATGGCTGGATATGATTTAAAAAAAAATATGAAATGTAAAATTTAGTTACTTTATTTAACCCACATAACAAATATAATCACCATATTTTCATTTTACAAAAAAAAAAAAAAAGGATCAATTTATAATGTGTAGCAAATTTATTTGCTATAAATCAATGGTAAAGAGAAATTTTTTTGCCTGAACTGGGAATCGAACCCCAAACCTTTAGCTTTCTGTGCTAATGCTCTGTCCACTGAGCTAATTCAGGCTTCATTCCCATCCAAGCAGAAATCCTTCCTTTACCTTATTCTACTGGTCCCACATTCAACTGCAATGAATCATCATTCACAAATACATAATGAATGGCTTCTACCTGAAGAAGACATGAAGGGACTCCACACAGCTATAGCATTATTTATTAAATTAATGTTGAGAAGCTAAAGCTATTACTATGATAGAAATAAGTAAATTAATGAACACAAATTATTGTAAATCAATGGTAAAGAGAAAATTTTTTGCCTGAACCGGGAATCGAACCCCAAACCTTTAGCTTTCCATGCTAATGCTCTGTCTGAGCAATTCAGCTCAGTGGACAGAGCATTAGCATGGAAAGCTAAAGGTTTGGGGTTCGATTCCCGGTTCAGGCAAAAATTTTTATCTTCACCATTGATTTACAATAATTTAATTGTGTTCATTAATTTACTTATTTCTATCATAGTAATAGCTTTAGCTTCTCAATATTAATTTAATATTTATTTGCTATATCTTTGTGATGGTAATATTCTGTATTATTGATAGTAAAGGTTTAGTTTCTATCATAGTTTGGTTATCTAGTGAAGTACTTATGTACTTTACCACTGTTTTTTCTATAATCAAGTGAATTGATAAATTTACAAATGGATTCTACTTTGGGATCCAAGAGTTTTTCCTCCACTCTTGAACATTTTCATGTATTTTGATGTATCTGCTATATCTCTATCTTGTATCGCTCTTCTTTTAGTTTAGTTAGATTCTGGTTCCAAAAGGGTTTATATCTAATTCCTTTACCTCTAGGGATTGTTCTTTCAGCTATTTTTATTATTTTCATATTTACTTAATTTATTAATTTATTTATAGGCTTATTGATATTAATTTTTGAACTTCTGTGTTCGAAAGGTCTTTAAAGGTCTTCCAATCTGCTTTTTTGAAATTACATCTTTGGATATGGGTTTGTTGTATATGCTTCAGAAAGAAATTTTTCTTTTTACCATTGAATTATTAATGTTAAATTAATATTAAGAAGCTAAAGCTGTTACTATGATTGAAATAAGTATGTTAAAGTACACAACTAAATTATTGTAATCAAATGGTAAAGAGAAAAATTTATGCCTGAACTGGGAATCGAACCCCGAACCTTCAGCTTTCCGTGATGATGCTCTTAACCATTGAGCTAATCCAGGCTTCCTTCCCATCCAAGGATAAATCCTTCCTTTACCTTACTGTCTTGGTCCCACATTCAAATGCTATGAATCATCATTCACAAATACACAATGAATGGCTTCTACATGAAGAAGACATGAAGGGACTGCACATAGCTATAGCATTATTTATTAAATTAATATTAAGAAGATTGAACCAAGACAGTAAGGATTTATGCTTGGGTGGGAAGGAAGCCTGGATTAGCTCAATGGTTAAGAGCATCAGCACGGAAAGCTGAAGGTTCGGGGTTCAATTCCCGGTTCAGGCATAAATTTTTCTCTTTACCATTTGATTATAATAATTTAGTTGTGTACTTTAATATACTTATTTCAATCATAGTAACAGCTTTAGCTTCTTAATATTAATTTAATAAATAATGCTATAGCTATGTGGAGTCCCTTCATGTCTTCTTCAGGTAGAAGCCATTCATTGTGTATTTGTGAATGATGATTCATAGCATTTGAATGTGGGACCAAGACAGTAAAGGTACGTACACACTTGCGCGCTGCGCGCACGCACCATGTTCGTCAGATTTGGACGGGGTTTTAAGGTGCGCCATGTGCAACGATCCACTCATTGTCGGTTTTCTCCACGAACACTTTGATGGTTCGCTGTTTAGATTTGGACGGGTACCTGAGAGGTTCGTTGTTTTTGGTGCGCACCTATTATTTGAGTATGGAGTGGTCAGAGGAAAACATGTTAAAACTTATTGATATTTATAGAAGCAAGCAATTATTGTGGGATCCTCAACATAAGGATCATTTAAAAAAATCATTGAAAGGAGATGCCTGTTTTTTTTTCAATATTATGTGTTTTTTTCTTGTGTGTACTGTAATTGTATGAATAAATTAGAATTATTTAGAAAACATTATTTATTTAAGACGTTCATTTCATAATATTATGTATGAAGTATCACAAAACAATACAATATATAAACACATTTATTACTATTATTTATTTATTTCTTCAAAGACTCCAAAGAGCAAGATTGCTCATGTTAAGGGGGCAATATACAAAAAATAATGGCCATAAAACAATTAACAATAAAAACAAGAAAACAAATTCAGGCATAAGTTTAAGTAATACAAACTACTATAGATGCACAATATATATACACATATAAATACAATATTTAAACAGGATAATATTAATAATAATAAAATTAACAAAATTAACTAAGAAAGCAATGAGAAAAAATATTTTTTTAATACAATTAGAAAAATTGTTTAACATTAGTGAAATGTTGATATTCAATAGGTAAGTTATTGTAATGGTTGATTAATGCATAACGAATCCCTTTTATACCCTTTTTTTTTGAGAAACTAGTATATTTGTGCAATAAACTACAACCTCTAGTATAATAATCATGTAGATCTTTATTAAAAATTAAGGCCATGTTAAGGTGAGATAGATTCTTAATAATTTTAAACATATATATACAAATCATATATTTTTTAAAATTCCTTTAATGCTATAATATTTGAAAAAGTATAAATAAAGTTATAAGATGTAATAAGTAATAAGCATGACCAGACGTCCCGATTTTGGCAGGACAGTCCCAATTTTTAACAATTTGTCCCGCGGCATTTTAAAAAAAGTCCCTATTTTTGGGAAAGAATGCAGGACAAACGGGAGAACGGAAAGGGAATAGACATGGTTGGTTACACCTGCTCTGCAAAATGTCTACTGAAGGTTTGTGGGTTTCCTATGGATCGCAGGAGGTTCGTTGAAATTAATAATTTTGACGAACATAACACGTGCCGCGCATGTGCCGTTCGTGTTCGCAGCGCGCATATGTGTACGTACCTTAAGGTAAAGGAAGGATTTATGCTTGGATGGGAAGGAAGCCTGGATTAGCTCAATGGTTAAGAGCATCAGCACGGAAAGCTGAAGGTTCGGGGTTCGATTCCTGGTTCAGGCATAAATTTTTCTCTTTACCATTTGATTATTAATGTACTAAAGAATAAAATTATTGACACATTTGTTGACTGAAGGTATCATAAAAGTGATAAGGAACAGGTAATTCTCTATGCATGATTTACTTAAACCATGCAAATGTATTGAAATAAATAAATAAATTTAATAAATTATATTTGAAGAGAAAAATTTTCGCCTAGACCGGGACTCGAACCCAGGACCCTTGGCTTTCCGGGCCAAGTGCTCTACCAACTGAGCTACCGAGGCGAGTTACGATCTAGACGCAAATTTTTCTCTTATATACGATGTAATTCCCTATCGCCAAATGCTTTTTGAAACCATTGCTTCTATCTTTGCAAATGGCGGTTTCTTAGTTAAGAAGACATCTATTGGGAATTTAACATTACTTTATAAAGCTAGTAAAGCTTCTAATTTAATATTTCAATGACTGGGGAAGAAATCATTATAATAATTTCACTTACCAGTTTTAAACCAGCCATCTGAAGTGAATTCTTTTTTTGTTGCTTTTGGATCTTTCCAATATCCTTTAAAAATGTTGGGTCCTTTCACTCGTAACTCCCCACTTGTGTACTTGGTGGAAAGCGTAGTCGTTCCTTGTGTTTCTGATCCTTGTACCAAAACCTCATGGTCCTGGTTGAGAAGATTTTTGGCAATCTGTACTTCTACTCCAGGTAATGGAGTGCCAACGAAACCTGAAAATAACAAACAAAATAACATTTTACAATAACAATTTTTTTGTATCATCCTAAAGAAATCATAAGGAGAAATATACAATGTTTTATACATTTGAATTCTCAAAAACTATTTTTTTTACATGGGTGGTACTTAGGCCAGCCCTTAATCTCCATTCAGAAGGAAATTATGAAAAGGCATTTCCCCCACTGCACGATGGAACAGTTACACTGCTGTGGCTCGGTCGTATAAGAACTGGTACTGATAAATAAAAAGAGAGCAAAGCAAACATTTTGAAGCATATTCTGGGTATGTAAGCCACAGTTCAAAAGTTGGTATTACTGAAAGTTTTGGGTACTTCTTAAGCAATACTGAATTCCAAACAGAAATCCCTTTGTGGAATGCAGGCTTTCACAGCCGGTAATCATAATGTTAAAAGATTCTGGGCTATGTGGCCGTGGTCATAAAACTCACTGTCACTCAAGATGTAACACCAACTATGGTCTCTATATCCAAAATACCCCACCCCACGCATTCGAGGGTATATAAAATAGTAGGCAAAAGTCAATTTTCTTTATATGATGAGATTATATATATATATATATATATATATATATATATGTATTAATAGACTGGATCACCAAAGGAACACTACTATCAGAGGAAAACTTGGAGTAGCAAGTTTAAATGAAGATATCCAAAGATACCAACAAGAATGGAAAAATCATCTGAGAAGAATGGCAAGAAATAGACTTCCAAAATTGGCATTCCAATATACCCCAACTGGACATAGGGACCAAGGAAGACCAAAACATCGGTGGAAAGATCAAGACCATCTTCGCTAGGTTTACCGTACAGGCCACATGGCCTAAAACGAATTTGTTCATGATGATGATGATGATATATATGTATTCTATTCTATAGTAATTCTGCCCTAAGGCAGGTCTCTCACTGCAATCATAGCAATTTCATGCTATGCTTTGCAGCTATACTAAGGAATTATAGGTGTGCTAGCTTCCCGTTGCTTTCCACACCAGTGAGGAATGATGATGATGGCCAGATGATTTTTGGGGACAGTTGGGCCCTAAGATTCCTGACATTTGTCTTACAGATGAGGAAAAACCCCGAGAAAACCTCACCCGGGAGCCTGTCCCGACCGGGAATCAAACCCGGGATCGCTGCGGGACAAGGCAGCAGCTACCTCGAGACCACAGCGGTGGACATATATATAATAGGGGATAGAAATTATTCTCGAGAATTATAACAGCTAAACTAAAAATAGTTACAAAAATATCATAGATGAGGAATAAAATGAGATTCTGCAGAGGACAATGATGTGCAGATGATTGCTTTACTCTAAAACAGATAATTCAACGAAGAAACTTACTTAGTATTCACTGACTTTAAAAAAAATGGATTACCAGAAACAATCTTTTTTAATTAAGAGCTTGAATCATAAATGTACACCTCACCTCATTTTTTTGTCACCTGAATATACAAAAGATTCAACACAAAAACAGTCAGATTTCAATTGAGATGCTTTGCCACAACATATCCAGATAAGAAAACAAAATATAAGGTAAGGCATATATCTTTATTATGAGTATTCGAGAATAAAGTTCTTAGGAAAATTTTTGGACTAAAGAGAGATGAACAGACAGGTGAATGGAGAAGATTACATAACAATGAACTACATGGTCTTTATAGGAAGCCAGATATAATGAGAACAGTTAAGTCTCATAGACTGCGAAGGGCAGGACATGTGGCACAAATAGGGAATGATAGACGTGCATGGAAGCTTCTTATAGGAAAACCAGAGGGAAAAACGCCCAGTTGGTAGACCAAGAATGAGGTGGGAGAATAACTAACTATGATTTGAGGGACATAGATTATACAGGGGATGATTCGAAAAAAACATTGGCTCAGGATAGGGATGTATGGAGAGCTTATGTCCGTGCAGCCATGAACCTACGGGTTCGATAGTGCCAGTGAGTTAGTTATTAAGGCATATATGTTTAATCTCTCAATAAAAAACCTCATAGTATTATTTCCAATCAGTTTTGATAAGCTATTGAAATTTTATAGCTTTACACTCATAGCAAATTTGTGGTCGACATCCACATATCAGCTTTTACTTGTCACCAATCATGTACTGTAGCTTCTAATTCTTCTGGTGCTACCCCTCAACAGCACTTTCTTCATTGATTAGATTGGCTTGACTTTTCAAAAAATTTGCAATTTTTTGTTAACTGGCCTGCATCCGAACTGTGCAATTAGCATCAATAATTTTTTTTTTGCGTTGTCTAGCATCTTAGTAATGACCTGCATTGATACACATGGTTTAAATTCTGTATAACCCTTTAGTCCATAGGCTGGACAACTGATGTCATGTTGAGAGGAAAGTAGATCACACTAATGTACTTGAGTTTTCAAATCTTGGAGTGTGCCGTACATTAACAATGAACAACAAGATTTTTCATTGTTTTTATTATTCATTTCATACATCTCACTGATGGATAAATTATACCTCAGTCTGAGCGTATCTTTTTCTCTTCAAATATAATTTATCCATCATTGAGATGTATGAAATGAATAATAAAAAGGTCTTCTTAATAAAGAAGCCGCCAATTGCAAGATCGAAGCAACAGTTTCATAGTATTTGGCACTTGGGAATTAACAGTGTATATACGAGAAAAATTTGCATTTAGATTGGAGTTTCTCAGATAGCTCAATTGGTAGAGCATTCACATAGAAAGTGAAAGGTCCTGGGTTCAAACCCCAGGCTGAGCATATATTTTTCTATATTTAATTAATGTTGGGAAGTAAACATTATGAGGTATAATCATTAAAAATCATCGGAGAACATATTGTTTAAATAACTCACCTCATAGGATTCATGCTTCCATGATATCGCGATTTCAAACATAATCATGTTCAACTTCAGCCATAACTTTCCCGACTGTTGAAATTCTTTTTTTGGCCGTCAACTATCCTATTGGTCGCCAATTTCATGCTGCTATCTATGGTTTTGAAATTTTATGAAACTTCGAAATCAATGTTTTATTTTCCCGTTTAGGGAATATCAAATTTTCATTGATCTTATTTTTTTTTTTGTTTGTTTCCTTGAATGTAATATTTTTTTTCCCAAACTGTCAATTCCAAAGGTTTCACTACTAATTGTTTTTTTAAAAAGTTTAGCCTTCTCTTTCCAATTTTATGATGTTCTAAATAACACTATGTGGCAGCAATTGCAGATTTTTCAATTTTTCAACAATTTTTTAAAAATAAATAATTTTCTTGAAATGTTCCCTTTTTTGTTCTCCGAATTTTTCCAAATTCCTTTTTGTTTTTTCTCCATATAAAACTTTATTGTCAATTCTTCACATTTATTTTAATGATAAAATTGGCCAGAAATTTTTTTACTGTCCCCCTGGAACTTTGACTTTTTTATTGGTACTTAGAAGATTACCCAGACTAAATTTATTTATTGGTGCCAAAAAAAATGTTGTATTTGTCAAAAATTTTTTTTGAAATTTTCCCTATGCAATTTCAGGATGGTAAAAAGTATTTTCTTGTATTTTTTATTTTTTTTTTTTTTTCTTTTCCTTTGCAATTTTTGTAAGTAGTAGTATATCCATTAATTGTCTTTTTTTTTTTGTGTTTCAATTTCTTCAACTTATTATATAAATTAATTCTTTATCAAAACCATTTAATCTAGCAGTGTTTTAAGATATGTTTTAAAAACTCTTTATTGAAATTTTCTCCGTTTAATGGTACATTTGTCACTCTGTAAATTAAGCTATGAAATATTGCCATGCTTTATGAGCAATATGATTTGAAGCCTGATGATTTAATGTAATTATCTGTATGAGTTCCTTTTCTAAATATATCAAATTCAATTTTCAGTGTTTGATCATTCCTAATTATATATAAATCCAAAAAAGTCTGTCATCATGTCCTAGACTCATATTTTCCAATTTGTCAACCAATTCCAAAGAGTTCTGAATACTTTTTAGTGTCAAATTTGGGAAACTCATTAAATTTTTGTACTAGCCATTTAGATAAATAATAAGCATGGTGAACCCAATGTTGTTGACTATAGGTCTCATCTTATTACCAATTTTATGAATCTTTGGTAGACCGTACATTCTAGGATTCGATGGATTGGACACTTTTAATTTAAATTTTTCTTGTTTTGTTAAAGTATATTTTATTTGTTTCAAAGTATTATCAAATGATTTAATAGCTTTAGGTAAAGGATATGTGGATGATATTTTTGCAATAATAAATTCTAAGGATATTGAAGATGCTCTTAAATTATTAAACCTTCAGGATGAATCAGTAAAGTTTACCGTCGAATTAGAAAAAGAAAACAAAATTCCTTTTTTGGATTTATATATAATTAGGAATGATCAAACACTGAAAATTGAATTTGATATACTTAGAAAAGGAACTCATACAGATAATTACATTAAATCATCAGGCTTCAATCACATTGCTCATAAGCATGCAATATTCAATAGCTTAATTTACAGATTGACAATGTACCATTAAACGAAAAAAATTTCAATAAAGAGTTTAAACATATCTTAAACACTGCTAGATTAAATGGTTTTGATAAAGAATTAATTATAAATAAGTTGAAGAAATTCAAACACAAAAAAAGACTTAATGAATATACTACTTTACAAAATTGCAAAGAAAAGAAAAAATACAAGAAAATTACTTACCATCCTGAAATGCATAGGAAATTTCAAAAAATTTTTGACAAATACAACATTTTTTTGGCACCAATAAATAAATTAACCTTTTTTTATATAGGAATTATCACTGTGAGGTTCAATTCAATATTAAATTAAAAGATTCTTACCTCTCCTCACATTATTCTGTTAAGTAGATCGCGATTTCAGGCCTATAGCAGGCCCATCTTCAGTACACTGTTGTTGACCGGTGTTATGTCGCTCGGAAGAACCACTTCTTCTTCCCTCTGTTGGGACCGATGAACCTCCTTGATAAGGTCAAAATTTGCGGGAATTCAGAAAAACAAAGGAAAACTTATGAACTTCGAAGTTCCCGCAATTTTGACCTTATCAAGAGGTTCATCGGTCCACCAACAGAGGGAAGAAGAAGTGGTTCTTCCGAGCGACATAACACCGGTCAACAACAGTGTACTGAAGATGGGCCTGCTATAGGCCTGAAATCGCGATCTACTTAACAGAATAATGTGAGGAGAGGTAAGAATCTTTTAATTTAATACCAATAAATAAATTTAGTCTGGGTAATCTTCTAAGTACCAATAAAAAAGTCAAAGTTCCAGACAGTAAGAAATCTGGAATTTATCAAATAAATTGTGAAGATTGCAATAAAGTTTATATAGGAAAAACAAAAGGAATTTGGAAATTCGGACAAAAGAACATTTCAGAAATATTAAAAATTGTGAAATTGAAAAATCTGCAATTGCTGCACATAGTTTATTAGAACATCATAAAATTGGAAGAGAAGCTAAACTTTTAAAACAAGTAGAGAAACCTTTGGAATTGACAGTTTGGGAAAAAATATACATTCAGAAAAACAAAAATAGATCAATGAATTTTGATATCCCTAATGAAATTACATTGATTTCGAAGTTCATAAATTCAACCATAGATAGCAGCACTGAAGATGGCGACAATAGAATAGTTGACGGCCGAAGAATTTCAACAGTCGGAGTTATGGCTGACGATGAACATGATTATGTTTGAAATCGCGATATCATGGAAGCATGAATCCTATGAGGTGAGTTATTTAAACAATATGTTCTCCGATGATTTTTAATAATATATTTTCTATTTATATATTAAATTTGGGAATTTTTAACATTATGAGGTTCAATTAATAGTAATTAAATGAATCGTGATTTCTTCTTACCTCATACTTCTATGTTTTTTTAAACACAGCACTGCAGTATCGGCGACACGAGTCGTGAAAACAGCTGATGATGACGACGTGTCGCCGATACTGCAGTGCTGTGTTTAAAAAAACATAGAAGTATGAGGTAAGAACAAATCACGATCCATTTAATTATTATATATTTTTCTCTTCAAATATAATTTATCCATCATTGAGATGTATGAAATGAATAGTAAAAACATCAAAAGAGGCCATTCCGGCTTTATAATGTAATGTAAAGTTCCCAATAAAAAGGTCTTCTTAATAAAGAAACTGCCATTTGCAAGATTGAAGCAACAATTTTGTAGCATCAACAGTGTATATATGAGAAAAATTTGCATTGAGATTGGAGTTTTTCAGGTAGCTCAGTTGATAATTATTCACATAAAAAGCGAAAGGTCCTGGGTTCAAACCCCAGTCTGAGCATATATTTTTCACTTCAAATATAATTTATCCATCACTGAGATGTATGAAATGAATAATAAGAACATCAAAAGAGGCTGTTCTGGCTTTACAATGTAATAAAAAATTCCCAATAAAAAAGTCTTCTTAATAAAGATGCCGCCATTGCAAGATTGAAGCAACGGTTTCATAGCATTTGGCACTCGGGAATTAACAGTGCATATACAAGAAAAATTTGCATTTAGATTGGAGTTTCTCAGGTAGCTCAATTGGTAGAGCATTTGCATAGAAAGCAAGAAGTCCTGGGTTCAAACCCCAGTCTGAGCATATGTTTTTCTCTTCAAATATAATTTATCCATCATCGAGATATATGAAAAACAACAAAAGAGGCCGTTCTGGCTTTATAATGTAATGTAAAATTCCCAATAAAAAGGTCTTCTTAATAAAGAAGCTGCCATTTGCAAGATCGAAGCAATGGTTTCATAGCATTTAAGATTTGATGGCATGCTCCAGTACAAAATTAAATAGTAGAGGAGATAGTGCATCTCCTTGCTTCAACCCATTGTGGATTTCAAAGTATCCGAAAACTATTTGCCTACACACACTCTACTCTTTATGCCATTTAGCACATTCATATAAATCTAACTATCTTAACTCTTAATTGAATTGTATGTCTTTTTGTAGTCTATGTATATTTGCTGCACAGTGCCATTATATTTCTATTTCTTTTCTATAATTTGTCTTAAACTAAAAATCTGATCAGTTGTAGACCAGTTTCTTCTTAATCCACAATGATGATCTCCTAGAATGCATTCAATATAAGGAGTAAGTCTGCTTACTAATATATTTATTAGAATTTTGTACGAAGTTGAAAGTAAAGAGATGCCCCTGTAGTTGTTGCAATCAGTTTCATATCCTTTCTTATAAATTGGTATGATAACACTGGTCAACATGATTTTTGTCTCATGAATACCAATAGTGGTATTTAATGCAGTGTTTTCGAATATGAATTCGGAATTTCTCCATCACCCACAGTTTTTTTTATTTCATTTTCACACTTAATGGATTTAAATAATTATTTTTTTTAAATTAACTGGTTTTTTTTGTCCAATTTGTCATTGTGAGTAAAAATAAAACAAATGAGCTAACTCCAAAGAATTTCAGTTCAGGAATCCCTAATATGCTGGCTGATTATTGTTGGGACGATCAAGAGGGATGCTCCACAGGGCGAAATATAGCAGAAAATTTTCATTTCTTACTTTCTAGGTGATTCCAAATGTTCGAATATTGTGTAGTTATGAATGCAGAAAATATTAAAGTGTTTGAAATTATAAATTCCTGTCTCTTGGAAACCTTGTGTAATGGAGAAAAACCAATATCATATTTGAATTCAGGAGAAAAAATACTATCAAAAGCACATTTTTTTTTTTTTTTCTTTCTGAGACAGAACAAAAAAAAAAAAAAGTTTTTTTTTGTTGCTCAGTGTAATTGATTCTTTCCATTCACCTGGAAGAGCTTCTTTTTCCCAAATCATATTAAGGAACCGACGTATCTTGTACATAAATTTTTCTCCCCATAATGTTATCAGTTCTGCTGGGATCTCATCTGAACCTGATGCTTTATACATCGTCAATTTTTCTATCGCCATTTCAACCTCTAATGCACTTGGTTCTGCGGTTAGCATTTCTGCTGTCTGTAAATTATCTTCTTCATTATCTTGTTCTGTATATATATTTAATAGCTGATTAAAGTAATTTTTCCATCTGTTTAATATACTCCTGGAATTTGCAATCATATCCCCATTTTCATTCCGAATTATGTTTGTTCTAGCCTGAAACCCTTTCTTCTCTATCCTAATTCCCTGATATAATTCTCTAATGTTCCTATTTTTGGCATTCATTTCAAGATCATTAATCTTCTCTCTCAAATATTCCCTCTTTTACTCTTTAGTAACCTGGTGGTTTCCCGTCTAATACTACCCAATTGCTCTAAATTTACCTCAATTGGCTCCTGTAACCATTTCATTTTTGCTAGCTTTCTTTTCTTTACAATGCCGGCATATTCCTCATCAAACCATTACTTGTTATGCCTCTTTTTTTTTAAATAACCAATGTTTTCTGATGCTGGCAATTTAATATAATCTCTTATAGTCTCCCATTCTTTATTTATATCAGTTTCTTCTTTGTTTGCCACATTGTAACTGAAGTTTCCATTACTTCAAATCTATAAGCAATTTTGATTTGGTATTCTTGCTGCATTTCATCATTTTTCAAGTTTTTTAATTTCAATTTTTCAGAGTCATCTTTAGTCTTTGTTCCTCTCATAAGCGAAAGCTGTTGTCTGATTTTCACCCTCACTAGACCATAATCTGAATTGCAATCTGTCCCTCTAACTGATCTAACATTGATGATGCACTGTGCTAGCGTTTTATTACATGATCTATCTGGAGATGTCCAGATGTATTTATGAATATCCTTATGCTAAAATAAGAGAGGAAAGGAGATTACAAGTATTTGAGAATAAAGTACTTAGGAAAATTTTTGGACCAAAGAGAGATGAATAGACAGGTGAATGGAGAAACTACATAACAATGAACTACATGGTCTTTACAGGAAGCCAGATATAATAAGAACAGTTAAGTCTCATAGACTGCGATGGACAGGACATGTTGCACATATGGGGAATGAAAGACTTGCATGGAAGCTTCTTGTAGGAAATCAGAGGGAAAACGACCAGTTGGTAGACCAAGAATGAGGTGGGAGAATAACATTAACTATGATTTGAGGGAAGTAGATTATACAGGGAATGATTGGAAAGCATTAGCTCAGGATAGGGATGTATGGAGAGCTTATGTCCGTGCGGTCATGAACCTACGGGTTCGATAGTGCCAGTGAGTAAGTAAGTAAAATGTTGAGTTCTTAACAATGAGATTCTCTGATGTGGCAAAGGTGACTAATCTAACCCCACTGTCGTTACTATCTTCATTAAGACTGAATTTGCCTATTATTGGTTTGAATATATCTTATATATATAAGAGAGAAAAAATTCCGACCAAAGTTTGATGCCAAGATTGCATAGCAGTCAATGCACTAATATGTACCATTAGGTATCTTGGGTTTAAATCCCGATTTGGGCAAAAATGTTTCTCTTTAAAAAATTAATTTATCACGAGTGTATACATTTATATAAAACTTTGCAATTGTTCATTACAACAGTACATCTTAAAAAAGTGAGAATTTTGTTTTGTATGCAATTCCAACAAAATCCATCCATCCACAGTAATTCTGCCCAAGGGCAGGTCTTTCACTGCAATCATAGCATTTTCATGCTATGCTTTGCAGCTTTACTAGGGAATTATAGGTGTGGTAGATTCCCATTGCTTTCCACACAGGTGAAGGATGATGATGATAATGATAATGGACTTCCAACAAAATATGGGAACTAAATAAAAATTGAAATTCATTGGAGAACATTTTTTTAAACAACTCACCTCATAGAATTCATGTTTTCCATGATACCATGGTTTCAAACACAATTGCATTCATCCTCAGCCATAACTCCGACTGATGAAATTCTTCAGCCATCAACTCTCTACTGTCACCATCTTCAGTGCTGCCATCTATGGTTGAATTTATGAACTTCAAAATCAAATTTATTTTGTTAGGAATATCAAAATTCATTGATTATCTTTATTTTTCTGAATGTATATCTTCTCCCAAACTGTCAATTCTAAAGGTTTATGCACTTGTTTTAAAAGTTTTGCTTCGTTTCCAAATTTTAAATATTTCTAAAATGTTATTTTGTACGAGTTTCCAAATTCCTTTTAGTTTTTCCTATATAAACTTTATTGCAATCTTTACAGCTTATTTGATAAATTTCAGATGGTGACAATAGAAGAGTTGACAGCCGAAGAATTTCATCAGTCAGAGTTATGGCTGAGGATGAATGCAATTGCATTTGAAACTGCAGTATCATGGAAAACATGAATTCTACGAGGTGAGTTGTTTAAAAAAAATGTTCTCCCATGAATTTCAATGATTATACCTCATAATGTTTATTTCCCAACATTAATTTAATATAACTAAATATAAACTTTTATTTTTTTATGGTGCGTACTTTCTTGAAAAGTGCTTTTTGTTGATGGTATAAAATTAGTATACAGTTACTGTTAATCAATGATTACACTGATAAACAAGCCATAGATATCTGACATGATGTTTACTGTTTCTAATGTAGTTTTTCATGCTGATTGCAAATCTGAAAACAGTTTTGTTATACCACCCCAGGTTTTCAAGATATCAACAAAAACATTTTTATGAAACACATTTTGTCAAAAATTTTTTCATCATTTGTTGATATTTTTTTAAATGCAACACCAAATTTTTCCATTGATTGTGAGTACAGTTATAATTAAAATAATAGTCTAAATAGTTTTGAGATTGCATTACTATTCTTTTGTTTGTTTCTTTTTTATTTTCAATAAAAAAAATGGCATCTAGAGGTTGCGTGAATTCACCAGATTTGTTTTGCTATGTGTGTGGCTATCTGACAGACAAAGCCCATCGGAAGACATTTACACCATTTCTGAAGAGAGTATATGAACTATACTTTGATTCGAAGGTGGACAATGGTAAGTCGTGAACACCACAGTTCATCTGTTTGACACGTGCATGCAACTTACGGGGTTGGACAAGGAAGGCGAAGAAGAACAGTCATATGGCATTCGGAGTTCCTATGATATAGCGTGAGTCAAGCAACCACACCACAGACTGTTATTTCTGTTTGACAAATGCCACTGAATTCTCATATAAAACTCGTGCATCTGTGAAGTATCCAGATGTTCCCTCAGTTTCTAAGCCAATTCCACATGATCCCGTCACTTGTCCAATACCAACACCACCTACAGAATACAGAGTCGATGAAGGAATGGAGGAAGAAAGTTCTCCACCTTCTAGCAACAACTCAGACTCTGACTCCATCCTGGTGAAGATATTCATTTGATGAATAATAATGAACTTTGCGACCTCGTATGGGATCTGTTACTAACAAAAAGCCAAGCTGAACTGCTAGGTTCATGTCTTAAAGAATTTAATTTGCTAGCACCGGGTACCATAACTTTACAATTTAGACACAAATACAAAGAACTTGTGCAGTTCTTTGCAATGGGTGACAATATGTGCTACTGCACGGACGCCCAAGGTCTTATGTCAAGCCTTGGATTAGAATATAGCACTGAAGCATGGCGACAAGTTTGAAGGTAGTATTATTACACAATGGAAACAGATATGCATCAGTAAAAAGTAAAAAGTAAAGTGATCCCACAACAGGCCCGGAGGCCCTTGGGGTAGTAGAAAGTTAAGGCTCCCACTTTTTCTAGACAATCGGCACTTTACGTCAGCCGGGTTGTCAGCCCTGTGTGACGGCCGCCTTTACCCCCAGAACAAGCGTCTGGTACTCATTTCCATTAGAGGCTGAGTCGACCCCAGGGCCATAGTACCGCCAGAGGGTTTGGGTCAGTTTAAAAATCCTGACCCCAACGGGACTTGAACCCTCGACCCTCCGGCTTGTAGCTCAGTGCCTTAACCACTATGCTACGGTATCATTACACAATGGAAACAGATATGCATCAGTACCAGTTGGATATTCTGTCTATCTAAAAGAGACATACGAAACCATGTCGCTACTTCTTTGAAAAAATACGCTATCACGAGTACAATTGGAATATGTGTAGTGATTTGAAAGATATCACTATTCTCATGGGAATGCAGACAGGGTACACCAAGTACTGCTGCTTTATCTGCGAGTGGACAGCAGAGATAGGAAGCACCACTATATGAAGAAGAATTAGCCCATCAGAAATAAAATGCAGCCAGGTACTAAAAACATCCTTGGTTGAGCGTGAAAAAGTTATTATGCATCCACTTCATATAAAGGTGGGGCTCATTAAGAATTTCGTGAAGACACCAGACAACAACTCAGATGCTTTTCAGTACCTATGCAACAAGTTTCCGGAGTTGAGTTATGCGAAAGTGAAAGAAGGTGTGTTCATAGGTCCACAAATAAGGAAGATCATTGCTGACAGTCACTTGAAGACCTACTCAGCAGTACTGAAAAAAGATGCATGGTTGGCATTCAAGTCAGTTGTAGCCAATTTCCTTGGAAATTATAAATCTCCTAACTATGTAAATATTGTGCAGACATTTATTAGTGTGTACAGCTTGATGTGTTGCAACTTGTCCCTCAAGATTCATCTCCTCGACTCACATCTTGACTTCTTTCCAGAGAACCTAGGTTCTGTCAGTGATGAACATAGCAAACATTATCATCAGGATATCTCGGTGATGGAGTCACACTATCAGGGTCGATGGAGTGCAGCAATCTTGGCTGACTACTGCTGGGTGCTTCAGCGCGACACGCCAAATGCTCAGAACAAATGCAAGTCTACAGTCAAGAAATTTAAACCAAATTAAGTGTAAATTAAGGAACTTCATGTTATTTTTATATATTAAATTTGGGAATTTTTAACATTATGAGGTTCATTTAATTATTAACTTTATTTATTTAACTTTCACAGGGAAAGAACACTATGAGGTTTAATTTAATAATTAAATTAATGTTTTTATTACCTCACCTCATATCTTTTTTCTTCTATACTGCAGTTTCGGAGCTTATCTCCATCGTCAGTAGCCTCTGGTCGACTGGTGTTATGTCGTTTTCGTTTGGCGGTTTCCTTCTTACTTCTGTCGGTGGACCGATGAACCTCTGGATTAGGTCAAAATTTGCAGGAGTTTCAAAATTCATGAGTTTTTCTTTTTTGTTTTTTTGGATGTGGATTTTTTCCCAGACTGTGAGTTCCTTTAGTTTATCTGTTTGTTTGATTAGGCTGGCTTCTGTATCTATTAAATGTTTTTCAGACCAAGCATGGGCTGCTACTGCTGACTTGTCCACTTCCCCCTTTTTTACATTTCTAAGGTGTTCCTTCAATCTAGTTTTTAAATTTCTTTTTGTTTTTCCTATATAGATTTTGTCGCAATCTTGACATTTGATCTGATATATTCCTGATTTATATTCTTGTCCAATTTTTTCATTTTTTGTTGGTTTTAATTATCTTGTTTAGGCTGTATTCATTCTTTGGGGCCAATCGAATGTTAAACTTATTGAAAATTTTTTGGAACTTGTGGTGTTTTACAGGATGGTAAGTGAATTTTTTGAATCTTATGTTCTCTTCTGTTTGTTTTTTAAGTGTGCTTTCATTAATTAGTTTTTGCCTTTTGAACTTATTTATTTTCTTGTGTACCATGTTCTCTTCATAACCATTTTCTATTGCTACTTTAATTATGTATTCTTTTTCTTTTTCATATTTTTCACGGTTCAGGGGTACATTCACCAATCTGTGTGTTAGGCTATTGAATACAGCTTCTTTGTGAGCGAAATGGTTGAATCCTGATGCCTTAATGTAGTTATCTTTATGTGTGTTCTTTCTGTATATTCCAAATTCTATTTTGTTTTTTTCGTTTCTAGTTAGGGTTAGATCCAAAAATGAAATTTGTCTTTCAGTTTCAGTTTCCACTCCTGAACCTTCAGAGCAAAACTGTAAAATTCACAATGGAAACTGAAACTGAAAGACAAATTTCATTTTTGGATCTAACCCTAACTAGAAACGAAAAAAACAAAATAGAATTTGGAATATACAGAAAGAACACACATAAAGATAACTACATTAAGGCATCAGGATTCAACCATTTCGCTCACAAAGAAGCTGTATTCAATAGCCTAACACACAGATTGGTGAATGTACCCCTGAACCGTGAAAAATATGAAAAAGAAAAAGAATACATAATTAAAGTAGCAATAGAAAATGGTTACGAAGAGAACATGGTACACAAGAAAATAAATAAGTTCAAAAGCAAAAAATCAATGAAAAAAATATAATGAAAGCACACTTAAAAAACAAACAGAAGAGAACATAAGATTCAAAAAATTCACTTACCATCCTGTATAACACCACAAGTTCCAGAAAATTTTCAATAAGTTTAACATTCGATTGGCCCCAAAGAATGAATACAGCCTAAACAAGATAATTAAAACCAACAAAAATGAAAAAATTGGACAAGAATATAAATCAGGAATATATCAGATCAAATGTCAAGATTGCGACAAAATCTATATAGGAAAAACAAAAAGAAATTTAAAAACTAGATTGAAGGAACACCTTAGAAATGTAAAAAAGGGGGAAGTGGACAAGTCAGCAGTAGCAGCCCATGCTTGGTCTGAAAAACATTTAATAGATACAGAAGCCAGCCTAATCAAACAAACAGATAAACTAAAGGAACTCACAGTCTGGGAAAAAATCCACATCCAAAAAAACAAAAAAGAAAAACTCATGAATTTTGAAACTCCCGCAAATTTTGACCTAATCCAGAGGTTCATCGGTCCACCGACAGAAGTAAGAAGGAAACCTCCAAGAAACGACATAACACCGGTCGACCAGAGGCTACTGACGATGGAGATAAGCTCCGAAACTGCAGTATAGAAGAAAAAAGATATGAGGTGAGGTAATAAAAACATTAATTTAATTATTTTATTAACTTTATGTTATACCTGTGTGTTTTATATGTGTAATATACCTTAAACTAGATGATGCTATATAGTATATGCTAATTAGTACTCCATTCACCAATATGCACATATTGGTGCATACTGAAACTTCTGTCTGAGAGTTGTTTGCCTTGATACAATGTTAAAAATATATAAATGGTTAATGTCATATCTCAAAAATGGTGGGTGCTAGAGACAAATGGTTTGCATATTTTGAATCAGCAAGTTTCAATTGTCTTAAAACAAGTGTTGGATACCAAGATATCTTCCTAATTTTTTTTAATAGATTAGATTGCATAAAAGTGTTTGCAGTGAAATTAATTTGTAACTCATTTTAATGTAAATATTTGTAAATTAGTACAAACACAATATGACTTGTAGAAATAAAATCCTAAGAAGTGCTAAAGCATCTCGTTAGAAGTCTAAAATATTGGTTATAAAATCATAAAAACCGGGCCCACCCTAATCATTTGTTACACTCTGTACCTTTGGTTGCTCACATAATTGATAGTTTTATGCAGTGCAAATTCCATTCTTATCTAGCTCACATATTTTCTCATTTGACCAACTATCCATGATGTAAACTGCACAAAAAGTTTATTTTCTCACTGCCACTTCACATAATACACATCAATGCAGTATGTAGGAATGTGAATAAAAATTAGGTCTCTAAACTTAATTTACAAAATTACTACAAGATTTTTTGTGAAAGCACTAACCTGGTTTTCTCTCACCATGAAGAGGATTTGACAATACCATTCCTGTTTCAGTCATCCCATACCTCTCCAGAAGCTTGTGTCCAGTGATCTTCTCCCACTTCTCAAACAGAGGTGTTGGTAACGGGGAAGAACCACTTACCATCAATCTGCAGGACGCAAAGCAATATATTCAAGAAATGTTTCTTTATATTTAAATTAATATTGGGAAGTAAACATTATGAGGTTATATCATTAATAGTGAGTGGAGAACATATTTTTATCGACTCACCTCATATAATTTCAAATTCCTTTGATACTGACAGTTTCAGACAATATCATGTCCCTCTTCAGTCAGTGGAAGAGGGATATGATATTGTCTGAATCTGTCGGTATCAAAGAAATTTGAAATTATATGAGGTGAGTCGATAAAAATATGTTCTCCACTCACTATTAATAAATGTTTCTTTCATCACATTGCTTAACAATGACACACTATTAAAAATCAACATTTCTAAAACTATGATCCATACACCGCAAATGGTCATATCTGCCTTTGAAATGGAATATATATTTAATAAAGAAACCATTTGCTTGAGAAAGATAGAAAAATAACTATAAATGAGAATCAGAAACTAATGGAATTTGTGTCACAAAAGTTAACTACAGCTGCTGCTGCAAGCAACCAGACTGACCATACGAAGACAACTAAAGCAAGAAATAGGACTAAAGATACAATTTTAACAATTCTAGCTTTCATGAAACCAGAACGAGCCAACAGGCTTAATCCCTGGATGATGATGAAAAGTTAACTGCTTATAGTTTTATATAGTTTTCAAATTCCAAGCAGTCTGGATCTCTCTCTCTCCAAGGGATTCATAAATTTATGTACAGGGTTATTAATATAAATGACTGCCATAGCACAGGTTTTGTTTCCCAGCAACAGGTTGAGCATTAGCCAGTAAAACATTCCATTCAATATAACATATATTAAAATGTTTCATACCTCTCCTCATAATTAATCTTCTAAGCAGATCGCGATTTTAGGGTCTTGGAAACCCCATCCTCAGTACACACATGCCGGAATAAGTGTACTGAGGATGGGGTTGCAGGACTCTAAAACCGCGATCTACTTAGAAGATTAATTATGAAGAGAGGTATGAAACATTTAAATTTATCTTATATTAAACCTCATAGTGATTTATTCCTATAAAAGTTCAATTCCATTCAATGTTGGTGAACACAGTAGTTTGCCTCCAATTTTATCCAATTTTGCTTCAGTTAAAACCAATTGTGTTTAGGAATGTTTTTGTCCAAAACTGTATCTATCTTATTCTTAGTTTCATGGTCCAAAAATGGACCTAACTTCCCTCACAACAGCCATGTAGTGTCTTTTATACTTAACTTTCATTTTCCAGTTCTTCAAATCCTTCTCAATGTCATACATTTATCTTTACCTTAATCATCCCTTCTTCCTCCCTCTATTGTTGCATTTAATATCAAACAATATCAAATGTGTGTGTGTCTAAATGACACAAAGAGTAGGGTGGTGTAGGAAAGCAGTTTCAAATACTTTTGAAACCTACAATGGCTTGAAGCAAGGAGATGCACTATCTCCTCTACTATTTAATTTTGTACTAGAGAGCATGCCATCAAATCTTTAGAGGATGAAGAAGGCCTACACTCAATGCTATTAATAGGCTGTTAGTTTATGCTGATGATGTAGTACTATTGTGCAATAGCGAGGAGATACTAAAGGCCAACACGCACACACTATTGAGTAACACTAAGAAATTTGGACTGGGAGTAAACATCAATAAAACTAAATATATGGTCAAACATAAAAAATACATTATATTATAATATGGGAAATGGATAACAAATGGCAAATGAGTGAAATTTTGAGGAAGTGGTTGAATTCAAATACCTAGGAGCAATAATCACAAACAGGAATGAGATACACAAAAAAATTCAACATAGCCTCAATTCTGGAAATGCGTGCTATTATGCATTTCAGAGACTCTTGACTTCTCAACTCCTTTCAAAAAACGTAAAAATGAAAACATATAAAACTATTATTCTACCAGTTATATTATATGGATGCAAAACATGGACTCTTACTTTAAGGGAGGAGAGGAGATTACAAGTATTTGAGAATTAAGTTCTTAGGAAAATTTATGAACCAAGGAGAAATGAACAGACAGGTGTGGAGAAGACTACATAACAGTGAACTACATGGTCTTTTAGGAAGCCAGATATAATAAGAACAGTTAAGTCTCATAGACTGCGATGGGCAGGACATGTGGCACAAATGGGGAATGAAAAAATGTGCATGGAAGCTTCTTGTAGGAAAACCAGAGCGAAAATGCCCAGTTGGTAGACCAAGAATGAGGTGGGAGAATAACATTAACTGTAATTTGAAGGAAGTAGATTATGCAGGGAATGATTGGAAAACATTAGCTCAGGATAGGAGCTTATGTCCGTGTGGCCATGAACCTACGGATTCGATCGTGCCAGTAAGATATATATATATATATATATATATATATATATATATATATATATGTAGTTTCAAATTTATTCACTAATTTTTGTATAACATTCTTGAAATATTGGGATTAGTTTCAATATAATATGTTCGAACAAAAAAAATTTGTTCTTGCATAATCATATGAAGATCAATTATATTTGAGTTGTGTGTTTTGACTCGCCTCATATTTCTTGATTTTTATGAAGACCTAGGATTTGTCGCTAACTTTGTGGCATTCTTGATTCTTCACAACTGTTGTCTTGTGGTTGTCCCTCCTGCAAATTGATTTCTGCGCCCTCGTTGGCTGACCGATGAACTTCCACGTACATTTTTTTTTTCTCTTTCACCGGAAATTTTAAAATTCATGGTTTTCTTTTATTCTTGCATATGTAATTTTTCTCCCAAATTGTGAGTTCCTTAGATTTTTCTAACTGTTTAAGTAATTTTGCCTCAGTTTCAATTCTGTGTTTTTCTGATCATGCATGTGCAGCTATTGCAGATTTTTCTATTTCTCCATTTTTAACATTTCTAAGGTGTTCTTTCAATCTTGTATTTTACTTCCTTTTTGCTTTTCCTATGTATATTTTTTCACAATCTTTACAATCAATTTGATAAATCTCTGATTTGTTGCCAACTTCAATCTTTTCATTATTGTTGGTTTTGATTAATTTACTCAAACTATGGGCCTAAACATTTGTCAGTGCTAATTTAATGTTAAATATGTTGAACATTTCTTGAAACTTACTAAATACTAAATTTCTTGAATTTTTTACCAATTTCTTTATCTGTCTGAAGAGTGCTTTCATTTATGACTTTTTGTTTCTTCAATTTATTTACTTTCTTATTAATCATCTTTATCTTTTCTTGAAAACCATATCTTTTGCTATTTTTATAATGTGTTTTTATATCTTTTTTAAAATTTTCTCTGCTCATGGAATGTTCACAAGTCTGTATGTTAAACTATTAAATACTGCCTGTTTATGTGCAATATGGTTAAAACCTATGGTAAAATCAATTGTTTCTTATATCTCCCCATACAAATCTTCCAAGTAGATTGCAATTTCGAATCCATAACGGTCTCATCTTCAGTACTATTTTGGTGACTGATGTTATGTCGATCGGAAGAAACTCTTCTTCTTCTCTCTGTTGGTGGACCAATGAACCTCTGGATCAGGTCAGAATTTGTGGGAATTTCGGAGTTCATAAGTTTTCCTTTGTTTTTTCTGAATGTGGATCTTTTCCCAAACCGTGAGTTCCTTTTGTTTGTCTATTTGTTTAATTAGACTGGCTTTTGATTCAATTTAATGTTTTTTGGACCAAACATGACTTTTCCACTTCTCCATTTTTGATGTTTCTAAGATGTTCTTTCACCCTTGTTTTCAAATTTCTTTTTGTTTTTCCAATATAAATTTTGATTTGTTTTCTTCTTCAATTCTTTCATTTTTATTGGTTTTAATTATCCTATTAAGGCTCTATTCGTTCTTCGGTGCTAATCTTATATTAAAGTTTTTGAAATTTATGGTGTTTCAATGGATGATAAGTGAATTTCTTGAATTTTATTTTTTCTGTTTTTTTTATAAGTGTGCTTTCATTAATTAATTTTTGTCATTTAAATGTATTTATTTTCTTTTGTACCATATTTTCTTCATAACCGTTATCTATTGCAACATTCATTATGTGTTCTTTTTCTTTTTCATAGTTTTCTTTGCTCATGGGTATATTTACCAATCTCTGTGTCAAACTATTGCATACTGCCTCTTTGTGAGCAAAATGGTTGAATCCTGAAGCTTTAATATAGTTAATATTATTCGTTTTTAAACACCTTAACCCGTCAGCGCCGACATCCATACGTGGTATAGACCCTCTCTTCTTCACTTATTGCCGACATCTATACGTGGTATAGACCTATGCAGGCGTGTTTTCTTTTTGTTCTGGATCGTACATTTTTGAAGCTACAAATATGTAATTTATTTGTGTTTAACGTGGAAATTATGAGCTTTCAGGACATATGAATAAACATAATATTTGTTTAAAATTTAATTTCATATTATTTTTTTAAAAATCAGATGAGATTCAAGTAATCGTAATTTTCTCTAAATGCGCGCGACCTTTTCATTTGTTTTTTTTACTGCTGTATATTCTTATATTTGCGTATGAACAATATAATTTTGAAGCCTAAGATCTTAGCTTTCTTTCTAAGTGTATGAATCAGCTGTGATCACATTTTGTGCATGTGGTATTGAGGTTGAAGTAGTTTCTTACTTCAACACTCGATGGCACACAGACCTAGCTTTGTGCTGCTTTCTGCAGGGCTTCTAATAAACTTATACACAATCTAATTTTTCAGGTCGATAAAATGATATACAAGCTATCGATTGATATATAAATCGACCTGTTTAGGGGAATACCTGATTTATTTTGCCTCTTTCAAATAGATGTTACTTACAAGGAATCAGTCTGAGGCTCGGTGTCGTGCGTTATATACGTAATTATGGCCAGTCATAACCTAAAAGACACTTCATCAGAAAAATTACCCCTAAAAGTGATAAATTGAAACCTCAAAGGAGGTGTGTTGTTTGTACTAAACATGGGAAGAAGACATCTGTTTATTGCTGCCAGGAATGTGATGTAGGTCTGTGTATTGAAGAGTGTTTCGAGCTGTATCACACCAAGCTCAACTACTAAGGTTATGTGATTTTTTATTTCTAAAATTAATAGTACTAAAATAAGAGAAAATTATTTTTATGGTTTATGTAGTTGTAAATAACTGCTGTAGATTTTTTTTACGAATCCAAGCAATAATTCAGATTCTAAGTATAAACATTGCTAGTGCTTTGACACAAGATTGAGCTTGAGTTCACTATTCTAAATATTCATTCTGATTTTGGTTATGTCAGCTGCTTTTGTATATACAAGTTACAGATGAATCAGCACTATGCCACACAATATATTTAGTGTCTCACAGAAAGAAACAGGGATGTCCAATGTGAGCAAATCAAATTATTTAGTAAAAATGTGTATCATGAGAGAGAAATTCAGATTTCAAAATTTTTTTTAATAGTTTATAAAGGCTACTGAACTCCATACGGTATGTATTAAATTTCTCATTTATTTCTGAGCTAACAAGTAAAGATTTCGTTCAAATCCATCGATATTTAAAAAAGTTATGATCGTTTATACAAATCAGTGTTCTAGGAATACTAAAATGTTAAAATGGCCTCCGTTCATGCAGTAGGAAAGCAAGTAAATGGGTGCGTCACTGACGGGTTAATGATGGACAAATTATATTTGAAAAGAAAAATATACGCCTAGACTGGGGTTTGAACCCAGGACCTTTGACTTTCTATGTCAATGCTCTTCCATCTGAGCTGGAAGAGCATTGACATAGAAAGTCAAAGGTCCTGGGTTCAAACCACAGTCTAGGCGTATATTTTTCTTTTCAAATATAATTTAATATAGTTGCCTATATGTGTGTTCTTTCTATAAATTCCAAATTCTATCTTATTTCTTCGTTTCTTCTTAAAGTGAAATCTAAAAATGGGATTTGTCTTTCATTTTCAGTTTCCATGGTAATTTTATAGTTCTACTCTGAATATTCAAAAGCTTTAAAGCATCCTCTATTTATGTTTTTATTATTAATTTAACATTTCTCAATGAAAGATAAATTTTTCTCTTCAAATATAATTCATCCTCTATTTGTTTATGATTCACAATAGCAATTACGTCATCAACATACCTACTCCAAAATTTGAAAATCAAAGGATGTCCTCTTATTATTTTCTGCTCAAAACTTCCCATAAATAACTTGGCCAAAAAGGGTTATGTAGGATTTCCTATAGAAAGCTCAGAATTTTGTTTGTAAAATTTTCTGTTATACAACATTTGTTCAAAATTTCAATAGTGGTTTCTCTAGGGATGCTGGGAAACAATGAAACTACATCAAACGACACTAATCTGTCTGTTGGTTCTAATTGTGTGTTTTCTAATTTTTTCTATCAGTCAAAGAACGAATACAGCCTTAATAGGATAATTAAAACCAATAAAAATGAAAGAATTGAGAAAACAAATCAGGAATTTATCAGATCAAATGCAAGGATTGTGACAAAATTTATATTGGAAAAACAAAAAGAAATTTGAAAACAAGGGTGAAAGAACATCTTAGAAACGTCAAAAATGGAGAAGTGGAAAAGTCATGTTTGGTCCAAAAAACATTAAATTGAATCAAAAGCCAGTCAAATTAAACAAACAGACAAACAAAAGGAACTCTCGGTTTGGGAAAAGATCCACATTCAGAAAAACAAAGGAAAACTTATGAACTTCGAGATTCCCACAAATTCTGACCTGATCCAGAGGTTCATCAGTCCACCAACAGAGGGAAGAAGAAGAGTTTCTTCTGATCGACATAACATCAGTCGCCAAAATAGTACTGAAGATGAGACCATTATGGTCTCGAAATCGCGATCTACTTGGAAGATTTGTATGAGGAGAGGTAAGAAACATTTAAATTTACTATAAATTAAACCTCATAGTGATTAATTCCTGCAAAAGTTAAAAATGGTTAAAACATTGAGTTATGTAGATAGGAAATAACACTATGAGGTTTTTTAATATTGTTTATTTTTTATTATTTCACTCACCTCATACTTCATAATTCATAGCAGACCCAGGGTTTCTTCACATCATTTGTGACATTCTCGATACTGTGTCATGTTCACAATGACACAGTATCGAGAATGTCACAAATGATGTGAAGAAACCCTGGGTCTGCTATGAATTATGAAGTATGAGGTGAGTGAAATAATAAAAAATAAACAATGGTTAAAACATGTTGCTTTAATATAATTATCATCAATATGCATTTCTTTCCTGTAGATTCTACATTCTATTTTCCTTTTTTTTTCATTCCTGCTCAATTTAAGGTCTAAAAATGGTATTTCTTGATTATTTTCCACTTCCATAGCAAATTTAATTGTTTTATTATGGATATTTAAAAGTTTAACGGCATCTTCTAATTGGTTTTGTTTGACTATTGCTATGATATCGTCCACATATCTACCCCAAAATTTAAAAATCAAAGTGTATGCTTTGGTTATCTGATATTTGAAGTTTCCCATAAACATAGTCACCAAAATTGGTAATAATGGATTTCCCATTGCCAGTCCAGTTTTTTGGCTGTAGTATTTTCCTCTGAAAGTGAAGAACATTTGATTTATGCATAATCTGGTTAATGTACTTTTTAATGCTCTCATCATCTACCTCAATTTCCTTTAGCCTTTTTTCAAAAATTTCCATATTTTGTCAGTTGGGATGTTTGTGAACAATTATGTGACATCAAATGAGACCAATCTTTCTGAAGGTTCAATTTCTATATTTTCTAATTTTTCTATTAACTGGTAAGAATTTTCCACAGCTAAATTTTCAAACTTGTTCATTCTTTTGGATTTGTTACTTAACCATTTTGATACATTGTATGTCGGTGAGTTGATATTATTGATGATTGGTCTTATTTTCCTTCCATTAATGAAATGAAAAAAAAAAGAGAGAAAAATAACTTAGAAATGTTCATCTTCATCAAAAATGCATTGTTCACTTGAATATTCATCCTCTAGAATGTCTATCACCTTATCCTGAACGGTTTTACAGATATGATTCATCAAAAGTGTTTTAACATCTTTCAATTTTTCAGCTTTCATATTATTGAGTGATTGTTTTGGCAGAACATGAATGCCCTCTTTTAAGGACTGATTGATATACTCCAAAATCACACTTTTACAATCACAGACTTGTTTCCAGTCCTTTCCATTTTTTACAATTATTGTTTCAATTTTTTAAAGCTACGTCTTTTTGCTCTAGTGAATTGGGAATGGAATTGACCTCATGATTTAATTTTTTATTCAACCTCTTCTTCCAGTCAAAAACAAAACAGCGTTCTTCTAAATTCTTTACAGTTGCAAATTTGGAGATGATTTGTTTACATTCTTCAGGACTTATTACTATATCTTTCTTTCATATGACCTTCTCTTTTCATCCAAAGACATGGTGAGATGGTAGATAAGAATGTCCCGCTATTGGAAAAGTTATATAAATCTGCCTGACTGAAGAATAGATATGATTAAGCCAAATCATCAACAATCCCATCATTGTTATATTCTTATTTTGCGGGACATCCATCTGCAAACAATTTAATACAGGTTACTTATCCAAAACTCAGAATTCTTAATTTATCATGTACCATGGATCCTTTCATTCATTCATTTTTAGTATATGTGTAAGCAGTCACTGATTGTTTAGTCTGTGGAGCAAATGGAATGTCCCTCACAAACAGTAAAATTATAGAATTACAGTTGCCCTGAATAATGTGCTGATGTATCGGGTACACAGGGGAGAACCATATTCGTTTGGCAGTCAAAACTTAATATCGTACTATTTTCTTCTGGCTCCTTGAACATTCCATACAATGTTTTTGCCTTCAGCTTATGTAATCTTTGCTGACTATTAAGTTTTCCTTTGCAGGACTACAAGGAGAGGTTATTAATCCCTTCATTCAGAACAAGCATCAGTTGATGAAGTTCTCAAGACAGAATTTATGTATACTACAGTCACTTTCCATATATTGCTGTAATCTTTTACTTCTGCCATAGTGACAAGTTATATTTAAAAATCTAGAGAGATTAAAAAGCTGTAAGGTATCACGAAAAAAGCAGTTTTTAAACCAATTTGTAAGCTTGGAATGAAAGAGTTTTGCAACAGTACTTAACAAGGAAGAAGGAAATAGTTTTGAAACAGCACCTAGTTTATAAACAGTAAAAAAGACAAGGAAGATATTCATTTTGATACAGTCCAATGGATTATGATGATGATAGATTTCAAACAAAAGGCAGCACCATCGCATCTCATTTTTTAAAAAGTGGAATGAATAAGTTTTGAAACTGGATGCCTCATATATATATATATATATATATATATATAGATACATATAATATACACAACTTATAGTTTATGCTTTTAAAACAACACTTCTACTAATAATACCAAAATCTACAAATTTCCTTTCAAAATAGAACCATTTTCACTTCTTTCACTAAAAATAACAACAGTGATAAGAATTTAATATTTACCTTATTTTTTGAGAACATACTGATCGAATGTACTCCTGCATACGCTGGTTCTTTGTAAAAATGTGTTCATATTCTTCCACTAATTTCATATATATTGTGGGAACTGCCATAAACACATTTATTCGTTCACTGGCTGGCATGTTAATTGCTAGTAGCTGACTCCACACTCGGGATGGTTCAAATTTAGGCAACATTACACATCTGAAAAAAAAAATGTATGAAAAAAAAGTTTTGTCAACTGAAAGAATTGGTTCAGGCGAAACTTGGAGAAGGGTTATTGTTGGGGTAAAGAGGTGTAGGTGTGATTTAGTGACACTAGGAATACTGAAGGAGTTCTCCATGTGTGAGAACTTAGGTTGCTCAGGTTGGTAATCGGTAGAGTTGAGGTTCTTATCTAGGGATTCCACGAGGACTTCGTCGGGCAGAATTAATGTGTAAAGAAGGTCTGGTAAAAGTAGTTTATTCTTATCTTTTATAAACTGCAAGTAATTGTATATATGAAGTGACTTTATTTAACTTTCAGAACGAAGTGTTTTTGAGAAGTGACTTTGTTTGATTGTATACGAGAAGTTTTTGGGCTTAGCATTGTTATAGCAAGTTGATAATAGTGCAGTCTTGTAAATCCTCTTAACAAAAGAAACTGCAGACTTTTTCCCCATTGTATAAGGGCTTACGGATCCATTGTAAGATGTTTACTAATTTCGTTCGCTACAATAGCAAGGGTCCAGGTCTATGACTGGCGCTAATTGCTTGGTACTACTGTTTTATTTATTGCTTATTAAATTATTTTGTGGTAGGTTATATCATTTTAATTTTGTTACAAATGAATTCCTATTTTAATTACAATTCATTTGAATAAAAATATGCCCTACTTCTGATAATAATTACGGGTTCATAAATTATTCACCTTTGATGAAAGTACTTCTTTTTCTGAAATAAGAGGCTGAGCGAATGACTTGTCACAAACTCTCATTCATATGTCTGGAGAAATCAACTTCACTGGAATTTTTTAACAATTTTCCTTAATTACAAAGGCAAATGTAGGGTTTGAATTGTATTATCACAACCTATTTTGTCATTATCACAATTTTATAATTAAGGTAATATAACAAGTAGTACAGAATATAATTTGAGATGATCTAAACGAGTTATATTTATATTTGAAGAGAAAAATTATACGCTCAGACTGGGGCTTGAACCCAGGACCTTTGGCTTTCTAGGCCAATACTCAACCGACTGAGCTATCTGAGCAAGTTCCAATCTAAACCCAAATTTTTCTCTTATATACGTCCTGGGTTCAAACCCTAGTCTGAGCGTATAATTTTTCTCTTCAAATATGATTTATCCATCATTGAGATGTATGAAATGAATAATAAAAACATCAAGAGTTATATTTATTTTGAATATTTAGTAAATAAAATAATATACCCATGAAATATTAATACCACATGGTTATCTGCCATTTTAATTTCTGTTAACAAAGATATGAAGTTCAAAATTAATATTTTCCCCTGGGATGAAATAAACTTCTATTCTTTTTTCAAAATAAAATATTTGTTACATCCAAACACATTGATACATAGGTTGACAAATTTTTAGATTTTGTCTGGAGTTTGCATGAAAATATGATTTCTGGCTAAATTGATTGCGCTGATCACGAATTTGCAATGGTTACAAAATGTGGTAAAGTTTCCATTGGACTAAAACTAATAAACTAACTGAACTTAATGATCTGATATTTTAAATTTGTACTTACTTTCTTAAATTAGTGGTATCAGATTTTAATCATAATTTTAGAAGGTGATCCATGCAATCCCTTAAAACTCGCAAGGAAAACTGCTTTCCTGTTAAGGAGACAGTTTTACTACAACTTCATTGCACTGGTTTACATCTTCATAGGGATTTATTGAAATTATCCCATTCCTCACGGGTCCTCATCTAGGGAATATGTGGATAGTGACCACAAGGTGCCCAAGCTGAGCAAAACATTGCTTCCACTTACTTGTGTTTTGCTCCTTACTTTTATCTTTCCTTGGCTAATTCTTGTTTTTTTCGACTGATGGTATTAGAGCATTTGAGGCCTAGGAGATCTTTTCCTGCTTTCATTTCTCTCTATTGATCTATCTAATTCTTACAACCTCATGGGCACTCACCTTGATGGGTGAGAAGGGTTAACCTTGTTATTGATATATTAGATAAACAAGGAACTAAAAATTGCCCACATAAGCTGCATGTACATCAATGCAGCCCCATTGCAACTTATACATAATATGGATTCTTCTAAAGCAAAATAAGCATAAGTATGCAATGGATTCGTGTCATCAGCTATAGCTAGATACATGTAAAGAAGAATGAATGAAATTATCCCATGTAGGACAATTAAATCATCATAAGTAATGCCACGAGTGATTTCCAATTTATCTAGAGAATTTGGAAATCAAGAGTGGCATTTGTTAGGACTATTTAACGAATAAAATTAAGCTTGTTTATTTTTTATCATTTCACTCACCTCATACTTCATAATTTATAGCAGACCCAGGGTTTCTTCACGTAATTCGTGACATTGTCAATGCTGCGTCATGTTCACAACTGACGTCCAACGGCCTTCTATCCTGCAGACTGACCTCCGCGCCATCTGGTGAACATGACGCAGCATTGACAATGTCACGAATTACGTGAAGAAACCCTGGGTCTGCTATAAATTATGAAGTATGAGGTGAGTGAAATGATAAAAAATAAACAATATTAAAGAACCTCATAGTGTTATTTCCTATCTACATAACTTAATAAAATTAAGCTGTTTACTCACAAATCATTGTTTAACTATAGTTATTTTAAAATATTTATATATTTAATGTAAACAGTGATATTTGAAAACAAATCAGAAATGTGAGGTTATGTTCATTCACTGCTGCTTGATCATATTATTTATTGCCAAATAAGATCGCAATATTGTAAGAGTGCACTCAAGTGGAGAAATAATGAAACACATCAAACTATATATCATAATCAACATTACGGGTTATTCATTAATTTTTTTAGTAAACAACTCAGTAAAATCAAGGAATCTTTTCATTATTTGCTATATTCAATGTATTTGTTGGAGAAAAATAATGCTTTGACCTCTTCAGAACATTAAAAAGGAGGAGCTTTCTTTATCACAAAAGCAGGAGCTGATAAAGAGAAATCGATAAAGAGTGAGGTGAAACACGACTGTCATTGGTTATAAAACAACATTCATTGAAACGTGATTGGTCATTGACTAGCATTTGTGGCATGAGTTAAATAGACATTATAAATTTAATGTAACCTTCCTTGATTACCATAATTATAACACTAAGTAAATGGAAATGTGTTACACCATAATGGTAAGTTGTTTACAGTAATGTGGCACTTGTGCAGAATACCAGTCACATGTCAGCATTTACTATAAATTCAAGAATGCTGGACAAATACACAAAAATATTATAGAAGATAATACAGATGAAAGAAAGTTCAATTTCTTTATTTACCTAATTTCACTAAAAAAAATGTATACATGCTAAGGAGAATAATGGCCTAAGAAATTTTCATCACATTATTAATGTGACCAAGTGGATATGCAATATAACCATTTTAATCATTCCATAAAGAAGAATTATTCCTTTTTATAGACTATCAAGGTCAAAAAGAAACAAAATTTGCCATGATGTGGGCCAAGGCCGGTTTGTTGAAGTAGAGTTACGGGATACTGTCAGTAACATGGCATTTTGCTAAAAGATATATATTTTATATATTCTGTGATCTATTATTACCAAAATTTCTGTAATTAAAGTGCAAGTAATATCAGCTTAAAAAAAGTTATGGTAATTCTGCTTTTTTTCAATTATCAATTGAGCATGCATTATCAATTTGCTTTGCAGCAAATGTATAATGATCTTTTAATCTGTTCTTATAATGGTAATAAATATTTGTCGTTAATAAGTTATGTCATATCTAATATTAAAGATTTATCAAAAAGTTGCAGCCTTATCATATTTTGTAAATGGCATTAAATTTATTTAAAGAATAAGAATAAATTTTAAAATATTCAGTCAATATGCCCAATTCACCAATTAATTTATTAAAGAATAAATTTGATTCACAAATACATTTTGTACACAGTACTGACAATGAGGAAGTCAGTGGCGGCTGGTCCTAAAAATCTGGAGTGTGCTTTAAGAATTAACATAAAATAATGTATGTATAAATTAAAAATATTATACCACTCACTCAATGACAAAAGATAAAGTCCATTCGACGATTCTTCTTACTGTAAAATTTACCAATCACTCCGGTGTTGAACCCTTCTATGTTGGAAATGCAAGTTTTCTCAATTGAAAGAACTGCAAGTGCACTTAGTCGTTCCTGTAGCATGGTGTTCCAAAGTAAAGTTTTTGTTCTTTTAAGGAACGAGAAATATCTCTCTGGTTCAAAATAATCACAGGTACTGTGACCAAGATTTTCAAAAGCTTTGTTACTTCTGAAAATGTATGTTGAAGATTGCTTTTGATAATGAACTGTAGTAAAGGCACATCTCCCTCAATATTCCTGAAGTCTTGTCTCAGATACAGAACAGACAGCTCTGTCTTTAGCCTTTTCTTCTCTAACATATTGTAAAGCCTCAATGGTATCACAAAGTTCCACCTCAGAGAAATTTCTTAAATATTCCAGAAAGTTGGAGGAGTTGAACAATTTAGCCGCTTGTAGGTGATCCAAAGTTTGGAAACAATCGCATGCCTCTCACATGATTCTGTCGCAAACTTCCTTGGCATCAGCATGCTGGCATACTATTTAACGGCACTTTCTTTCTGACAGGCCTACATACTGTTGAGTAACTTCAGTATCAATGCTGTCTACTGAATCTCTAACAACATTAATAGCATGCACAGAATGTTCCATATTATTTTTTGCTTTTACAGCATCCACTGATCTTGATTGTAATTGATCATATAATATGTCAACATGCGACATTAGCTGGTGGAAAAATGACAGCCAAAATATAAAGTCTTTGTCTTCCAAACTTTGCCGGAGTCCATTAGCTTCTTGACAAGTTATGTTGGAGGTTGCCTTCTCTAAATTTAATAAACACTCAATCAAAATGTCCTTTTATTCATATACCATATTAACTGTCCTCGATTTGAAATTCCACCTTGTTTATGATCTGGAAGGGATCCTACCATCTGTCACTGTTTTTAGTGCTGGGACTCACTGAGAAGAAAACTGGAAAAGCTTGACAAGTTAAGGAAAAACACACGTGCTGACTGATTCTGTGATGCAGTATTTTGAATTGTTAGGTTCAGTTGGTGCACATAACAGTGAATGTAGTGAGCATTAGGATAATGTAATTCTATTTTTGATTGGACTCCTCCTGTTCCACAACTCATTACATTTGCACCGTCATAGGTCTGAGCTATGATTTTGTGCGGTGAATCCTTGAATATTGTATATCTAATTCATTTAGATATTGCATCCGCGTTTTGTCCCTCTGGATTAAAAAATCCCAGAATATTTCATATGGGACAACATTCATCTCGTAGCGAAACACTAACACTAATTGTGTCTGATAGGAAATATCTGTTGTCTCATCGGTCATTATTGCTATAAATTTGGCTCGTTTCATTTCTTCTATTATTAACTTGCAATAAGTTTTGAACATACAATCCAACAATTCATTTTGTATTTGAAGAGAAAATTTTTCGCCTAGACTGGGACTCGAACCCGGGACCCTTGGCTTTCCGGGCCAAGTGCTCTACCAACTGAGCTACCGAGGCGAGTTACGATCTAGATGCAAATAATAATAAAATTGTCAATTCATTTTGAATTGTTTTTGATGTCCCTTTAAAAATCTGATTAGATTCCATGTGTTTTCTCACTGCATTGTCTACACTAGAAATTAAATCTATTAATCCCAAGAAAACTCCTGGATTATCAGACGTGTCACTCTCATCATGTCCCCTTACTGCTAGTTCAAAGGCACCACACAATTTGATACAATCTATTATTCTAGAAAGTATGTATCTGTTTTTTTCTACTTGCCTATTGTGTTTTTCTATGTGTTCAGGATAGGCACGATTTATCTGTGTTGTGATATTCACATTACCTAAAACACTAAGATCTATAACATTATTCATATTTTCACTATGTTTTTTAATTAACACATTAAGATGCCCTAAATCTGTCACACCGACTGTACTCCATGCATCACTGTTACCAAAAAGTAGGCATGGGAAACAAAATAAAGCATAATTAAATTATTGTAAATCAATGGTAAAGAGAAAAATTTTTCTGTCTGAACCAGGAATCGAACCCCGAACCTTTAGCTTTCCGGTTCAGGCAGAAATTTTTCTCTTTACCACTGATTTACAATAATTTAATTGTTAATAAATTAATGAGTCATTTTAACATCTTACCTCATATTTCATGTTTTTCAAACACGGTAACTATAGTTTTCAAATGATCTTGTCATTCATTTTCAACCTCAACCTCATAATGTGTTTCCCAATTTTAACTTTGAATAATTTAATTGTGTTCATTAATTTACTTATTTCTATCATAGTAATAGCTTTAGCTTCTCAATATTAATTTAATTTAAAATAAAGCATTCCTAATTTCACATCCACACACCCAATCATGGCCATACACCTTTCTGTTGAACTTGCTTGTGTAAGTCGATATATTTGATACTGCTTTTTGTGATATATTGAGGTTTGGTGTAGGCCTACCTAATTGTTTTATTTAAATTTTCTGATGGAGAAAGGTATTTTCAATAAATTGTCTACAGAATTCTCCATCTCTTATAAATATAACAAACCTGTTTCAAACACTAATTATTTATAATTTAAAGCACTTCGAACCAATCAAATTTCACTTTTACATTCAAAGTAGCACTGTGTCGTTCACAACAGAAAACATACAGATGCATACTGAATGAACAAAAGTTTGGAAGGCCAGAACCCCGCAAAAATGTGATAGTGTTGCCAACAGCGATTTCTTCGGTTTTGCTTAAACGTACTCAGGAACAACAAAATATTATTTATATTAAACATTATTTTTTCTATTGCCATATTATGTCTAATAACTACTAAATGCTTATAATAGCAAAAATAAGAGGTACAATTTTGTAGTAAATGAAAACTTAAAAAAAAAGAAAGTATTAATATTCTTCTTCTTCTTCCTTCCAAGTATTTGACCAAGGTCTGTTACGATCCTATAGAAAATTTTCCCTCCAGCATTTCATAGGATGGCCCAGAGATCTTCGTCCTCTTGGTATATAATTATAAACAGCTTTGGGGATCCGATTTGAACTTATTCTTTCAAGATGGTGTTTTCAATTTAGTTGGTACTGTTTAATATATTCCAAAATTGGTGTAGTCTTCAATTCTTTTAAGATATCAGTGTTCCTTTTCCGATCCCATCTGGTGTAACCCGCTGTTCTGCACATGAGTCTCATTTCACAAGCCGTTATTCTGCTTTCATGTTGTCTTTTTAGTGTCCACGCTTCGCTACCATAGGTCAACATTGGTCTAGCCAAAGTGTTATATAAACATAATCTGGTGTTTTTTGTACAAGGGATGGTTTCATAACTTGATTAATAATTCCCAAACTTTTATTATAACTAGTAATTTTTCAGGGATATCCTTTTCATTCCAGATAGAGAGATAATATCCGATTGAGGGTCTTTCCACTTTTCAGCGGTTGCCCTTTTACCAGCCGGCTGCTGGCCCTTCACATCCACATGTGTCAATCACAGAGGTAGATGATCAACAGCCAGTGTAGGGGTGACATGTGGTTAGCATGTCGAGTCCCCCAGCCGTTATAGCTGGTTCCTCAACCTGGAGCCGCTACTTATTGTAGCTACCCAATTGCCTCACGATCCTGGGTGGGCACCGGTCCCATACTGGCTGAAATACCATGAGAAAATTTCTTCCCCCATGGAGGCTCGAACCAGTGCAAGTCCCGTAGCTCTGCGCCAAGGCTTCCTACCTTAACCGCTTGGCTACGGCGCGGGACAGAGATAATATCCAAGATATTTAAATTGACTATTTAACTCATGCCCCAAATGGGAGTGAATGACCAATCACGTTTCAATGATTTCTGTTTTACAACCAATCAGAGTCGTGTTTCACCAAATATTTATCAGTGTTATAATTACCATATTAAAGAAAGCTCCTCCTTACAATATTGCGTTCCTTTGGCAATAAATAATATGATCTGGTTGCAGTGATAAACAAAAGAAGCAGTAGAAGCGTACCTATCGTTTCTCATTTGTTTTCAAACATCGCTATTTACATTAAATATATAAATATTTTAAAATAACTATAGTTAAATAATGATTTGTGAGTAAACAGCTTAATTTTATTCGTTAAATAGTCCTAACAAATGCCACTCTTGATTTCCAAATTCTCTAGATAAATTCACTCCTCACTTCGTGAGTCGTGAATTTATCGATAATTTGGAAATCACTCGTGGCATTACTTATGATTAGATCTCTCCAAAATTGTATTCTGGAGACATATTTTACTTTGCATGGAGTCCTTCCCATGAAATGCCATAATTTTAGTTTTGTTAATTGATATTTCCATATTAAATTTGGCAGCTATTTTCTGTAAATTAAAAATTGATCGTTGCAAATAATTTTCAAAAAGTGCCAGAAGAGCTAAATCGTCTGCAAAAAAGAATAGCAGTGAGTTTGAGGTTCCTATTGATGGGTATATATCCCCGTTGAGTTTTCCTCCATTTGTTTATTAATTTATTCATATATATAATGAAAAGCACTGGTGAAAGTCCACATCCCTGTCTTACTCCAGAGTTGATCTTTTCCCAAGAAAATAGTTTGCCATCTTGTTTAATAGTTATAACTGTAATGATTGCAACAAAGTATATATAGGGAAAATGAAAAGGAATTTGGAAACACGTGCTAAAGAACATTTTATAAATATTAAAAATTGTGAAATTGAAAAATCAGCAATTGCTGCCCATAGTTTGTTAGAACATCATAGAATTAATAGAGATGCATAACTTTTGAAACAATTGGATAAACCGTTAGAATTAACAGTTTGGGAGAAGATATTCGTTCAAAAGAATAAATATCGATCGATGAACTTCGATATTCCTGAAGAGAAAAATTTGATTTCGAAATTTATAAACCCAACCAAAGATGGCAGCACTAGAGGTAACCATAGAGAAATCAACAAACAGAATTTCAACAATTGGAGTTATGACTGAAGATGAACGAAAAACTCGTTTGAAACCAATGCACAGTGGGTCAGATATGAAATCTAGCTCGAAAAAAATTATTTTACTCACTCTCACCAATTCATCGTTTTTCACTCTAATATGATTGCCAGATGATTGTTCTTCACTTATCTGCAAAGAAGGGTAGAATTCTAAAATTCATGAAGACAATATAAATATCAGAAGTTGCCGATAGTTAAGAACGCATCCGGTCTGCATACCAGTTTTATTCCGAGCTGTGGAAATAAATATGTTTTGTTTTAAAGTTCAGTGAGTTATTCTTCTTATTCTATATGGATACTTTACCTCATGGTTTGTACTTTTCATTGATATATTTAACATGTTTCTATACAACCAGATATTGTGTTAAATACAAGTGGGATCATACCTTCGAAACACTAAAAAAATTACACAATCATCTTCCTTTATATTGAGCTACGAAAAAAACAGTTCCGAACAGTAGTACAAATTTTAGTTTGAATATAGAGTGATTTATGGACTTTAATTCCCGCACAATAAAAAGTGTGCAAATTATTGCATTTTTCTGTAATTAGCTTTCTTATTACAGGAGGCAGCCGGCATCTGAGGCCTACCGTCATGCGCAGAAAATTGTTTAATTTAATATATGAAGAAAAGTGTTCGATAGAGGCAATAAGTGATCATTTATTGTTAAATTAGAGTTAGGAGATGTTCGGAGAATGTTTTAATATGTATAAAAATATTTTTTTAAAAACGATTTTCTAAAACGTAGGAAGTTGTGTGCGAGAAAAAAAAGATAGATTTCTACTGAAATATTCTGATTGGCTAGAAGTGAATGTTAACTTTCCCATTATTAAGAATTGAGAATAATGACTCGTTGGAAAATCCTGTTCCATCTGCTTATGGAATTGTAAGACCCAAAATATTTTTTTTCGAAGAGGATGGAATAAAAAATAAAAAAAAGGTAATCTTATTTCTTATTATAATATGATCCATTATTGGAACTGTGTTAAAATAACATTGGAAAGTGTTAAATTATCTTATTTCTGCTGAAATATCTGCCACTAATATGGTCTTGGGAACGGTAGCATAATAAATTTGACTCCCTAGTAGCATTATAGGGTAGGCAAATATCACAACCTCTCTTTTTGGCACCTAGTCTCATGTTAATATTTTATTGTCAAAAAAAGACAATGTTTTGTCTGACATATAAGATAGGGGAGTTGATCGGGCTGATTTGTAACGTTTCTTATTATTTTGAAGCTGTTTTTGGGGTTCCTTTAAAACATCAGTATCCCGTTTACCATATTTCTGTTGCAAGAGCAAGTTCATCGTGAGAGAATTTCTGCTTAAGTGAACTTTTTTTAAAAAATTTTTATTCCAGCCCCTTCAAAAGATATTTTGGGTCTTCCAATTCCATAAGCAGATGGTACAGGATTTTCCAACGACTGTCACTGTTCTAAATTAATTCTTAATAACAGGAAAATTAACATCCACTTCTAGTCAATCGTAATATTTCAGTAGAAACCTACCTTTTTTTCTCATGCACAACTTCCTACTTTTGAGAAAATCACTTTTCAAAAAATATATTTTTTAATATAATTTAAAACATTTTCCAAACATCCCCCTAACCCTAATTCATTTACTAAATGATCAATTATTGTCTCTATGGAACACTTTTCTTCCATATTAAATCAAACAATTCTTTGCGCTTGACAATAGGCCTCAGTTGCTGGCCGCCTCCTGTAATGAGAAAGCTAATTTAAAAAACTGGAATAATTTGCACACATGTTATTGTGCAGAAATTGAAGTCCATAAATCACTCTATATTATAACTAAAATTTGTACTACTGTTCAGAACTGTTTTCTTTGTAGCTCAATTTAAAAAATAAGATTGTTTATTAAATTAATATTAAGAAGCTAAAGCTGTTATTATGATTGAAATAAGTACATTAAAGTACACAACTAAATTATTGTAATCAAATGGTAAAGAGAAAAATGTATGCCTGAACCGGGAATCGAACCCCGAACCTTCAGCTTTCCGTGCTGATACTCTTACTATTGAACTAATTCAGGCTTCCTTTCCATCCAAGCATAAGTCCTTCCTTTACCTTAGTGTTTTGGTACCACATTCAAATGCAATGAATCATCATTCACAAATACACAATGAATGGCTTCTATATCAAGAAGACATGAAGGGACTCCACATAGCTAAAGCATTATTTATTAAATTAATATTAAGAAGCTAAAGCTGTTATTATGATTGAAATAAGTATATTAAAGTACACAACTAAATTATTGTAATCAAATGGTAAAGAGAAAAATGTATGCCTGAACCGGGAATCGAACCCCGAACCTTCAGCTTTCCGTGCTGATGCTCTTAACCATTGAGCTAATTCAGGCTTCCTTCCAAGCATAAATCTAAACCTTTAGATTTAACAGTTTGGGAAAAAATATATATTCAAAAAAACCATACTAGAACCATGAACTTTGAAATTCCAGACAAACCGAGCTTGATTACAAAGTTCTTCAAAAATACAACATGGCAGTTTTAAAAAAATGATTAATTAAAAAGAACACCAGATGACAGTTTAGAAAATGATTCCTTAAAAAGAACATCAGATGGCAGTTTGGATAATTATCAACAAAAGAAAAAATTGACAATCGTGAAAACAGCTGACGATGGTGACAAGGAGTCGCCGATACTGCAGTGCTGTGTTTAAAGGAACATAGAAGTATGAGGTAAGAAATAATCACGATTTATTTAATTCATATGAATTGAACCTCATAATGTTAAAAATTCCCAAATTTAATATATAAATTTAATATAATATCTGCAATAAATCAATGAGACACCCTTTTTTTATTTTGTACTATAATTGATACAATAAAAAAGGGACTGGAGATGAGAGGAAATATATCTACTAAATCAAATATTATATTTTGTATAATGAAATATTTTGTATATGAAAATTTTGAAGAATATCAACTACAAGAAGGTTACAATTACAACGGCAGACAAAAAAAAAAAAAAAACAAAACAAAATGTTATTTTGGATCAAGCTGATCATATAGAAAGATTGAACCAACTTTTAGATTTCAATGAGTATGAGGAAATAAAATTTAATCCTCTCCCAAAATCAATTAGAGCTATGGAAAATACATTAAAACATAACAAACATACAATCAAGGAATATTTTACATTGAGATTATCCATCATATTTTGTTATTGAAAAATAGTTCGGCTGCATTGGATGTTTTTACAGCTTATGTAGGCACTTCTTAAATTTTTATATGCTTAAGTTAATAAATTTAAGTCACCTCATCTTGTTTGGATAAGTACCTACGAGGGATTGTGCAAATTATGAATAGAAAGTTTAGATAGATGTAGATAAAATATAAAAAGGAAAAGATCTCCTAGGCCTCGAATGCTCTAATATCATCGGAGTCAAAAAAACTAGAGTTAGTCATGGGAGACTATATATAGAATAGATAAAAGTAGGAGCAAAACACAAGTAAGTGGAAGCAATGTTTTGCTCAGCTTGGGCACCTTGTGGTCACCATCCACATATCCCCTAGATGGGGATCCATGAGGGATAACTGTGGCATAACTGGAAATGAAATAGTTGATAATATTGCTAAACAAGCAGCCTCTCTACAACCTAAACCGTCGCTAAGAACATCTTTATCTAGTGCATATTCTACAATCAATTCCCATATAATAAATTCATGGATCAAAACATGGCTTTCATCTGACAAAGGTAAAACACTGCAAGCTATACAAACCAAGCCAAATGATTTACAAATGATCAAAACCATCCCCAGAATTATACAAACTTTCTTAACAAGAGCAAGAACAGGCCACATAGTCACCAAGAAATACCTATTTCAGTTTAATATAATTGATTCTAGTACCTGCTGTTGGTGTAACAGTCATGAAGAAGATCTTGACTACATCCTTATAAGTTGCTCTTTTCCAAACCTTCAAAGAACTAAACTCAAATCTTTAATACCTGGAACTTTGGAAAAAGCACTAAAATATATCCTGACTACTCCTCATCCTTGGACTCTAGCAGCTGGAATATACTACAAACATCGGGCGCTATATCCATTTTTTGTAAAATGAAGAACAATGTAGTGGAACTTCGTGTTGTCAGCAAATAGCTGGATACACCAAGAAGATAGATTGATACAATGAAGGAGCAGGATAAATATAAATTTCAAGTTTCAAAACCCTTCTAACCCAAAATTATATGGTCTACCAAAATATCACAAAGAAGGCAAAAAAATTAAATCTATCAATAATATTGGCTCTCCACGCTACAATTTTTCAAAATGGCTTGCCAAAGAAATTACTGAAGTTCCTCAATTTGAAAATAAAAGCATTGAAAATTCAATAAGATTAGTAGAAGAATTAAATAACATTACATTGGTTCCTAATGATAGACTGGTTTCATTTGACATCACTTTATTCCCTTGTATTCCAATTGATAAGATGCTCATGTTTTTGAGAAGATTCATTGGAATTAAAAACAGAATAGAAGAATATTTAAAACTAACAAAACTTTGTATTGTCAATAATGTTTTCACTTTCAATGGTACATTTTATAAACAGATTTCTGGTTTGGCAATGGGAAATCCACTTTCACCATTTTTGGCCAATTTATTTATGGGTTAGCTTGAGTCTCACACCACCAATGCTCACCCTTGGATTTTTAAGTGTTGGTATAGATATGTAGATATTTTCTCTGTAATAGATTCGAAATACATTGAAGATGCACTAAAATTACTTAATCTTAAAGATGAATTGGTGAAAATTACTACTGAAGATAACAAAATCCCATTTTTAGACTTGTACTTAATAAGGAATTCAATCCAATATTTATAGAAAAGATACACGGATAACTACATAAAATCTTCAGGTTTTAATCATGTTTCACATAAACATGCAATTTTTAATAGTCTATTAGTAAAGTAAAGTAAGTAAAGTGATCCCACTACAGGCCTCATGAGGCCCTTGGGGTAGTAGGAGGTTAAGGCTCCCACTTTTTTCTAGACAATCGGCACTTTATGTCAGCCGGGTTGTCAGCCCTGCGTGACGGCCGCCTTTACCCCAGAACAAGCGTCTGGTACTCATTTCAGTTAGAGGCTGAGTCGACCCCAGGGCCATAGTGCCGCCAGAGGGTTTGGGTCAGTTTAAAAATCCTGACCCCAACGGGACTTGAACCCTCGACCCTCTGGCTTGTAGCTCAGTGCCTTAACCACTACGCTACGGCGTGCCCCTTTTAATAGTCTATACAGGTTAATAAATATTCCACTAAATGAAAAGGATTTGAGAATGAAAACAATCTTATTGTACACATAGCTAACTTACATGGTTTTGGAGAAGATAAAATAAAGAAAAATTAAAGAAATATAAACAACAAAAAAGATTACATGAATATACCACCCTGCAATTTAATTTCAAACAAGATGAAAAATTCAAGAAAATTACTTACCATCCAGAAGTTCATAACAAATTAAAAAAAAAACATTAGCTTTGATTAATAAATTCAGCCTGAGTAATCTTCTGATAACTAATAAAAAAGATAACAACCCAGATAATAAAAAATCTGGAATTTATCAAATTAACTGCAAAGATTGCAATAAAGTGGTGTTGTTGTTTTCAAATGGCTGGAGCTTGATTTACACCATTAGTCCTCTTGCTTCCCAATAAAGTCCTGCAATGTATTTCCTGCCCTTTTTCTCAGGGTCAAGTCGCCTGCAATTTAGCAAATATTCCTTGCTTAGGAGATCATTTTCTCCATACAAAGAACAATAAAGAATATATAGGAAAAACAAAAAGGAATGTCGACACTCGCACAAAAGAACAATTTAGAAACAAAAAAATTGAAGAAATTGAAAAAAAAAAAAAAAAACAGCAATAGCAGCACATATTTTATTAGAAAATCATAGAATTGAAAAAAAAAAAGCTAAACTTTTGCAACATCTATCTAAGCCTTTAGAATTAACAGTTTGGGAAAATATATATATCCAGAAAAACCATGTTAGATCCATAAATTTTGAGTTTCCGGGCAAACAAAATTTGATTACAAAGTTCTTCAAATTAACACTAGATGGCAGTTTAGAAGATGACCGGCATGATGAAGAATTGATAGTCATGACAACAGCTGAGGATGGGAGCGATGACTCTCGATACCGTGGTTCTACATTAAAAGTATAGATACAAGGGCCAGTCACTCAGAAAGTTTCCAGTCTCGAGTAATCTGTTTGAGATAAGATTAAGCTGGATATACCATGTGATAGCCCATACTTTTATCTGTATTTACATATAATTACCTCCCTCAACAGTGGGGGTTGAAACAAAGCAGAATGCTAGTAACTCAGTGCCTCGCAATGGAGCTGCAATGTGAACATTTTTGTTCCACGATTTATTATGATTTTAAAATCGGGTTACATCAGAAACAAAGTCTTGAGAAACTTAAGCAGGCTTTCGGGGACTTTGCTCCCCTCCCCCATATATGACAGTTTTCAGTTGGTTTGTGGAATTTAAGAGGGGCCAAACTTCCCTCAAAGACGAAGAGAGAGGCGGAAGACCCTCAATGGCAGTTATTGAGGAAAACATCACCACAATGGACAGGCAAAAGGTAGCTCGTGTGGAATGGTGCTGTGAAATGCTGCAAAGATACGATAATGGGAACTCTGCCATGTTTCTGAGATCGTAATGGGTGACGAAACATGAATATACCAGTACGAACCAGAAACAAAGCGACAGTCATCAACCTGGGTCTTTCCAGATGACACACCTCCGACCAAAGTCAAGAGGGGAAAAAATGGTAGTGACATTCTTCTCCGTTAGTGGTCATGTGGCCATAATTCCTTTTGAGGGTTGCAGAGTGGTATACGACAGTTTGTCTCCCGGAAGTTTTTCGAAAAGTGTGTGAAAAGTGACCGAGAATTGGACTTAGGGGCATCAAACTACACCATGACAATGCATCTGTCCACACAGCCAATGTCACAATTAATTTTTCTGGAAAGTACTCCTGTGAAACTTATGACTTATCCTCCCTACAATCCCCACCTAGTACTTCTCTCTGTTCTCCTTCTGTGAAAAACCGACTATGTGGAAAGCGGTTTGCAAGCCCAGAAGATGCTGTCATTACATATAGAGAGGAGCTAATACCATTGAAAGCGTTAACTGGCTTCAGTGCTTCCAGTCTTGGTACCGTAGGATGTCCAGGTGTATAGAGGCTGAGGGAGAGTACTTTGAGAAGATGTAATGGTAAGTTTTAGATTATTTATAAAATTTTGCCAGTATCCAGAAACTTCTGAGTTACCTTCATATGTGAGGTAAGAATATTCACGATTCAGTATTAATTTTTATAACTGAAAACCTCATAATGTAAAATTCCCAACATTAATATAGAAATATAACACTGTTTAGAAATAAACTAATATCTAAAATGTTAAAATAAAAACTATAACATGTATTAGAAAGAAGATATGGGAGAATAAAAATCACAAATGATAGATGGAGAAATAGAACAAATAATGAACTAAATAAATAAATTAAAAAAAAAAGAAACAGTAAATTACATCAAAGCACAGAGATTAAGATGTCTGGGCATATAAACAGAACATCAGATGAGAGACGGCATATTATTCCTGAAAGAAAATACCAAATGGCCAACACAAGTTGAAATCTAGTTGAGAACAGGGACAGTAGTCTCCAAAAGTGAAGGCGAGAAAATGTAATATGTGAAGGTGTATATTTCCAGTTTCTCTTGACAGAAATTAGGATTATTCCATAATATTTGGGGTCCCTTCTGTGTTAGATGGTAACTGTAAAATGTAATAAAAAGTTTTAATGTATTTTATGTTTTACTTTGTCTTCTGAATAATGCATAATCCAAATTAATGGGTAATTCTTTGAATAACATTGTCCCATTCTGTATCCAAGTGGTGCATTCTGCATTCGTTCAGAAATATGAGATGTATAGTTCCCTGTGGAGAAGACATTTTTCACATAGAAATGCAGTCAATATATATGGGAGTAGCGCTCACCTAGCTTTATGCAGATCTGACCTCTATACTATCTGGATAACTGTTCCAACTCTGTGACTGACACATCTGGATGTGAGACCAACAGCTGGCTGCCAGGCCAGAAGAGGATTTTAGCAGGGTTTTCTGTATATGAATTTTAACAACATACCTTCCACCCACTACAAGTGGACACATCAGAACATTCACAATTCCATGAATATGATGAAGAGGTAATGTGTGGAGAACAACATCTTTCTCATTCCATCCCCAAGCTTTAACTAGAGATGAAATCTGTGCTTGGATGTTACTATGGGTAACCACGACACCTGCAATAAAGAATGAATACAAATGCTACTAATCTATTGAATGCAATGTTAATATAGCCAGTATAATTTTACAGGTTTTGCAGGTTCAATTGCAACCAGAGAAGTAAAAATTCTAAGACTTTCATTGAAAGGGAGATAAGTCCTATGCCATAAATTTGTAGCATAAGAAAGAAACTCATGCCTAAAGTAAAGGCCTCTGAAAAAGGTTTATCAACATTTTCAGATCCAGTTTTAAACTATTAAATTCATGATTTGATACACTATAGAATATTTTAAAATAAACCACATCTCAACTAGGCTTATTACTAAGAGTCTGAATTTTATGTAATATAAAATTAAGAAATATGTACATAAATATGTAAACAAAATTGGTAAAATATGTAAATAAACATGTAATGAAGCAATTTCTTGTAAAATCCAAAATTTCATTTCTTTGCTACAAAATATAAGTTCACAGGTAGGCTAGTCATATCATCATCATCATCAAGGATTAGACCTGCTGGTCTGTTCCGATCTCATGTTAGAATTGGTCATATCTTTATGTTAATTCTTAATTAGTTCACTTCTGCTACGAAATACTTAAGTATAAGTGTCTCCCATTAAAATGTTTAAGTCGCATTGGAACGATATGCACAATTAATTATAATATACTTTTCTAAATGTTCTGTTGTTATGCAGATTCTTCTATCTCTAAGTGTGTTTTTATAAATATGATCAATTTTGCAAGAAGTCAACGGTACATATTTACACAAAGGGATTATGCTAGAAATAATATTCTCAGGGGGTTATACAATTCCACTATTAAATAAGCAAGACAGAATAACATTTCTTATTCAGCACAGATTACAGTTTAGTGGAAACTACACAAACCACTTCACCTGGTACAACACTGAGCTTCTCAACTGCATTTTCCATTATTCCCACAGCTTCTTAGAGAGGCATTCTTGAAGTATCTAGTTTCTTGATACCTTCAGGAAGCCAGCTGAAGTGACTTGCAATGTATGAAACTGAACTGAGCATTTTAGAACTGTTGAATGCTGACGAGGATTAACTCACAAACACTGCAAGATCAGAAGAAAAGTTCTCCATCGCCAACTTCAACGGCTTCAAGGTGCTTACTGTAGAAAATCACAGCTTCAATCCATGTTGCCCACCTTGTTGTCACTGGCTCCAGAGGCAGAGGTACATCAGGTACCTGCTGCTTGTAGCATTGTACACGATACAGGCATTTCACGAAAATCTTCGTTGCTGATATCAGTGTATTTACTTCTGGGAATTAATATCTGTCTCTGCCACTTGTAATGCATGAGGCATACATGTAACATGCACTAAGTTTGGATAAAATACAGTAAGCGATATTTCCACTTTCAACACATTGCATCTGTGTAAATCAATGTGACCCTCTCTTCTTTTACGCCATCTAGCCATAGTACCTTATGTACATCATTAATAAATCTAGCAATTGTTGAACTATTTGTTGCCTCCAAAGGTTTACAATAAATTGAATAGGGTTTTGATGCAGCTTTCAGAGTCCAACTTCCCGTAATTAGATTGGCAATGAAGCAGCCTACAGCATCCTTCATCTCATCATTAGCAGAAATCTATACAGGTGATTTGCCTATGTCAGCCCAATTTTTTCTAAAATGTCAACATAACAAGAATCAAAGTAATTCTTCCTGAGTGGACTTGTTGCGAAAGTTGCAGTTGCAGAATTTTTGTAAGAAAATTTTTAATTCAGGTACCTGAAATTTGTTCCAGGGTATGTCCCCTCCAACCAATCTCATGCACGATTCTTTGAAAAATTCACTATTAGATTACGTAGGCTGCTCCTCCTGTGTTAGTAGTACCCGTTTTTTTTAAGAAACTCATTTAATCCCAATAAATATATTGTTTCGTAAATGCTGTTCAATTTGAGATTTCATCATCATCACACACCATTTATGAATATAGGACAATGTTGACCTGTTTTTGTCTCAACTAGACAGAGTCTAAAAGTCCTTTTGTGGACGTCCAAGTCATCGTTGTCCTCGTGGGTGATACCAAAGAACTGCATTAGGGATCCTAGTTGGTGACATTCAAGATACATGTTGTAGCCATCTGTCTCTCTCCTACCTAAATCCCAACCTCACCTTTACGTGGTGCAACATGTTTTTAAGAACAAACAAGGCTTTGGGGACCGAATCAAGAGCGGTATAACTGTACCATATAAGAGTATGTGCTGTTTTCAAGCTTGTCCAGGAGCTAAAGGTAGCAGCCTTATCACCGGACTACTCATCGTCTGCTAGTAACCCGACATGAATTTAATCTTACTTTCAAGTCTCAATGAAACGAAATGAGATATCACACACCCTATACATTTATCACAAGTTTGGCAGAGGACTGTTTTATCATCAGTGTCAAGAGAAATTCATGTTTTCAGCTTTGATGACAATGATGATGCAACTGGTGACATAGTTAAGTTAAATGCAATTTGGAATAACGATCCTTTCAATGTAATTCACTAACATTTTAGTTTTTCTTATAACTACATATAAAGGAACAGAATATGTAATTACATAAAATCTGGGCTCTACTTATTACATTACAATTAAAGCACATTTTAAGTCTATATAAAACATGAGCAGAATATTTCAGTTGAGTGGTAGACAAGGACTTAACTATGCCAGGTAAAATAATGCTATTATTATTATTTTAGTTCACTAGTGATTCAAGATACATGTATGACTGAAATAATGGGAAATACACACCATGAAAGCATTTGGCAGGAAGAAAAAATTGATTTACTAAAATAATCTAGACATAGGATAAGGAAACCATATTCAAATCGTAGTGCTATGTTATATGCCAATGAAAATAGAATTCTTAAAAAAGTAGTTGGGCAATGTTTTTACCCTTTATAGTATTCAGCATTCAAAATTATAATTTAATTTAATATTGATTCAAAGTTATGCTTGAAAAGATAAACAAATTTTGGTCAGAGGTTCTGAATTTAAGCTTAAGATTTTGTTATATGTTGTTTAAACAACTTCAACAAATAATAATTCAGATATTTTTCATCTGAGACCCTATGTTTCCTTTCTAAAAATGTTTATCTGCAACTGCTTTATAAGTATATCTTAGATTTGTTTGGTTTAATTCTGCACACACTGTACATGTGACATTTTTAAATATTACTCTCCTTTTTATTTTATAAAGAGGAAAATTAAGTTTGAACTGGGAGTAGAATCCCGAATCTCAGACTTACTCTTCTTACTTTGTATGTTTAATTGGAATGATAACCACTAATGGTAGTAATGACAGAAACTTATGTTGACATTGCTGACAGTAGAGAGTTGCATTTTATAATGATTATACAGTAGTACTAGGTAGTGGAGAGTTCATGAAAATTAAATGGGCACATTGTAAGAAAACTTATTACATATCTAAAATTACCTTTTGGTGTTCCAGTTGTTCCTGAAGTATAAATGATCATTGCATCGCTTTCATTGTAGAACTGAGGTTCAAGACCAGCTTCTAATTGCTCATCTTCATTCCATGGAGATGGGGCTGGTTGTGGAGGTAAAAGTGTTGACTTGGCACTAGGTCTCATAGCTAGTACTCTTAATGCATCATCAATTACCAACAATTTAGCTCCATTTTTATTTGCCAAATTTTGGAGAGAATGGGCATATTCTGAAGTTGTTACAACTAATCCGGCTTCACTATGTTTAATGTAGAGGTCATGTATTGGTGTTGGATGGTCTTGTGCCATTGGTACAACTGTAAATAAAGTAGTATTCAAACTTCGATATAAAATTGGTGTTATGAAAATATAAAAAAAATTACCTTACAAAATTTCTAAATTTATAAATTTATATGATGAAACTGCAGTTTAATATCCCTATCATAATATCTAGATTTAAAGTTAAAAATGTTAAAAAGTACTTTTAAATGATGAGTAGTTAACAGAATGAGATGTTTCCTCTTCAGAATTAACCAACCCATTGACTCTCCCTTATTTGCTGTAGTTTATTAATATGTCTATACTCAAAATCATATGTATCAGGCAAAAATACGAGGCATTATATTATTTTTAGTCTGAACATCTTACCTCAATATTAATGTTGATTTGTTCTTGAACATGTTTCAAAACAATTCTGTTTTATTGTCAGCTTTTCCAGACTGGTTTTATTTATGTTGCATTATATTGCACAACCTGGATGTCGATGTCAGCTCCATCCTGTGGTTGGCCAAAGAACCTCCAAACAAGGTCATGCTCCATCGGTATATCAAAATTCATAACTCTGTTTTTGTTCTTTTGAATATAAATTTTTTCCCAAATAGTCAGCTCTTTTGTTTTTTCTAACTGTTTTAATAATTTAGTGTCTGAATTTATATTATGTTTTTCGGACCAAACATGAGCAGCAACTGCAGATTTTTCTATTTCCCCATTTTTAATATTTCTTATGTGTTCTTTGGTTCTAATTTTTAGGTTTCTTTTTGTTTTTCCTATATATATCTTTTCACAACCCATGCATTCAATTTGATATATTCCTGACTTTTTATTTTTATCAGTTTTTTTATTTTTGTTGGTTTTTATTAGTTTATTTAAACTGTTGTTTTTTTTGGTGCTAATTTAATATTAAACTTCTCAAATATCTTTTGAAATTTATAATATAATGCAACATAAATAAAACCAGTCTGGAAAAGCTGATGATAAAACAGAATTATTTTGAAACATGTTCAAGAACAAATCAACATTAATATTGAGGTAAGATGTTCAGACTAAAAATAATCTAATTAAAATAACCTCAAAATATAACTTCCTAAAATTAAATACGAGGCATGTTTTTAAAGTTAGTTCTGAAAGGGTGTAGTAATTAAACGGGAAGATATTTACAAACCATTTTTGTCGCAATGTATTCCTCACACTTCAATTACTTTTCAACATAATCTCCACCATTATTGAGACATTTATCAAGTCGGGGCACAAGTTTTTCTATCCCCTCATTGTAGAATCTGCCCACATGCAATGCAAACCACTCCTGCACTGTTGTTTTCACTTCATCGTCGCCATCAAAACGTTGGCTACTGAGGAACGTCTTGAGGTGCAGGAAGAGATGAAAGTCACTCGGAGCCAAATCCAGAATGTAGGGGGGATGGTCAATTTATTCCCAGCCAAATTACGAGATGAGATTTTGGGTGTCGCGAGCTGTTTGTGGCCAAGCTTTGTCATGAAGCAACACAACTCCGTCAGTCAGCATCCCATGTCTCTTGTTCTGAATTGCGCGATGGAGCTTCTTCAAGGTCTGACATTAGGTTTCTCTATTAATGGTTTCACCCCGAGGCAAGAATTCAATGAGAAGGACTCCTTTTCTGTCCCAAAAAAATAGTGCACATGATCTTGCGTGTTGATATGGTTTGTTTGAATTTCTTTTTCCTTGGCAATGCAGTGTGCCTCCATTCCATGGACTGCTGCTTTGATTCAGGTGTCATGTGAGCCAAGTCTCGTCACCTGTCACAATATAGTCAAGAAACTCATAGCCTTGCTCACTGTAACGTGTGAGAAAGCTCAATGCACTGGAAGCTAATTTGGTTTTATGTTCCTTGGTGAGCATCTTGAGTACCCATCATGAGCACAATTTTTTATACCGTAATCGATCTGTCACAATTCTGTAGTGAACACCCCATGACAATTGTGGAAAATTCAAGAAAAGCGAAGAAATTGTGAACCTCCTGTCCTCACGAACCTTTTCATCGACAACACGCACCAAATTGACATTGATCAAAGATGGCCGACCAATATGCTGTTCGTCGTGCACAGAGACTCGGCCCTTGTTGAACTTCCTAACCCATCTCCTGACCATTCTATCAGTAATGGCATCTTCATCATACACCTCACAAAGTTGACGATGAATGTCAGCTGGTTTGATGTTTCTTGCATTCAAGAAATGCATAATCGACCGTATCTCACAGTCGGCGGGGTCACATTTCAACTGATCACAACTAACCACACATACGGACTGAAGCTCTGAAACTGCATGCCCTGAAGTAGAAAACACACATGCACAAAATTATGATTTCAGTGATGCAACAGCTATAATTGAAAACAGAACTCACTTTAAAAACATGCCTCGTATCTCATTTCCACAACTGAAAAGAACCAATAATACTGTTAAAAATCACAATTTAATATAGTATTTTCATTATGGCAGAGATGCAATTATTTATGCATCTTTGCCCTCTATATTTCTTGTTAGTACGCTTAAGACATGCCCATCATATTAATTGTTTTTATTTTATGAATGTGGCCATCTTAAGTGTGTTTGTGTGTGTATATATATGACATCACAATTGTGGCAGTTAAGAAGGAAGAGTAATTAAAGTAAATTAAGTTACTAAGTACATTCAGTACAGTTCAAGATGACTTCTACTTAAGTTCTGCTTTGCTAAGCAAGCAGACCGCCCTGCTTCACTTGAGCAGGCTATTTGTTTTTGGAGTTCTGCTTCTCTTCGAGCAGACTGCTCCTGTTTTCTATTAGAGCAGGGAGCTTCTTCAAAGTTATTCTTCAAGTTATAATTAATACTTCAAGACTTAAAGATAAGTGCAATTCTACCCTCATCGAGCAGATTAGTTATATTTTATCAAGTGTTTGTGAGAACTTCAAGTTTGATTTCTTATTAAGTTCTATAAACGCAAAGTTAAGATTCTGCTTAAGTTCAATACAGTTGAATATTACAAGAAGAATAGTGAAGAGATTTTACGTAAACTTTCTACATGGTTCAGTGTAAACTACGTGCAGTGAAAAATCAATACTTGTGGACATTGTACTGCAACAAACTTCGCTTCAACGTATTAAGTATTGATGTTATTTTGTCAATTTGAATTGACATATCATAAAATACATTGCAATATACTATAGCATATGCACAATAATTTGAAAATCGAGAGCCCTTCACTATTACTTCAAGGTATAAATTATTATTCATTTTTTACTATTTGTGGCCACTTCTCATTAACTTCAGATATAAACATTTTTTATTATAAAGTCATTAATTAAGAATGGCTATTTTCAATGGTTTATGATTGTTAAATTTGAATTTTGTATTGTAAATAAATTTCAATATTGTTAACAAAGATTACATTATTCACGAGATTGCAAGGAAAATTTATATTGTTCCATTTGGCCACACGATTAATCAAATCTATAAATTTCTATGATCATTCTAATCATTTGCTTGCAACCTCTTATTCATACTGTGAAATTTACCGATAGTTCCACTGTTTATTTCCGACCATCCATCCATAATAATATTACTTCCTGTTTTATATAGATCTAACATAGATCTTGATGCATTATTCCATCCAAGTTATTCACAACTTAACGGGATTATTTAAGGTGTGTGTTGCTACAAATGCCAGTATAAAATAGTACTGAATTATCACTCAATATTAAGTTTTATGTTAGAATTTCATAGTTCTTATTATTATTATTATTTGAATATTGAAAAAAGCCTACTAAAACCACAGCCAATACCATGTGAAACCAGTTTCTAAAATAAATAAAATGGCAGCAAATTGTATTTTTGCTTATAGAGTTGAAAGAAAATAATACAGTGCAGTTAATAAAGAAAACCATATGAAGAATTGTAGTGTAAATGATTCAATACCATATTAAAAAAAATTAAAATGGACAAATTACTGTAGTATGTAATTAACAACTTAAGGAATACATACTATATGTAGTTTTGGTCAAAATATAGTAAAAAAGAATTAGAATGGATGATAAAAATAATCTACAAAGTGTGATACAAACATTATTCAGTTATAGCACAAAAAATAGACATCTGAATTTCGAGATAATTTTTGTTTAAAATGAAGCTTAGACCTGTCCAACAATAAAACAACAAAATTTGGGTTGCACTGAAGGCAACCAATTAAGATTGCAATTTAGATATATTCCAATTCAAATTCTACCCCCCTTAAAAATAAAACTTCATGATGAAATAACAAACCTGAAAAATTACAAAGTACTAATTCACATTCCTACATCAAATTGCAACATTGGGCAAGGTTCATTTTTCTTTGTGCATTAATACATAAGGTCTAAAAGAACACGGTGCGGCAAGTTGGTGCAAAAATTATTCCTAAATTTCCAAAGGCTTCCTTTTTACCACTTTCATGAAAGATAATATGAGAAATCATTCCAAATCCAGGTAGAATTAATAAGTAAACTTCTGGATGCCCAAAAAAATCAAAATAAATTTTAGTGGTACACAAGATTAGTTTACAGGAGTGTGTGATCTTTTAGTTAGGTTAAGATGATGGCAAGTTAGTGTACACCAATTAGTTTACAGTAGAGTCTAATGTAATATGTAATTTATTTTTAAGTTATATTAGGGGGCAAATTGTTGTACACTATATTATTTTACAGGAATGTCAGATAAAGTATCTTATTGATTTTGTTAGGCTAGACGAGAGCAAGTTAAAATGTACAAGTTAAAATGTAGTTTACAAGCAAGTGACATTTAATTATAGGATAATATTTTGTATGGATTCATTTTCGAGAAATGCATACAAATGGCATTGATTATTGCCAACAATCAATTCAATTAACCATACAATTCATAAAATTCATCATTGTGTGGAAGTGAATTTTCTTAAATTTCAATTTCTTCGCTTTGTAATTTTGGAAACATAGCACACACACACAATTCTTGGTGAGAAAAAACACAAGATGTAGAGATGGAATTAAATAGAAATTCACATAAATCTAACCTACAAATCGTAAAAACAAAAAAATGGCTGCTCAGAATTGCCAAAACAATAGATTTGTAATATAGCCCAATCATGATGCCTCATCCAGTAAAACAATAAATAATCAAAAAATGTAAAAAAAATCATAACCTTAACTAAATGTAGCTAACCTATCTCAAATCACAATCTAACTACCCAAATGTACCGAAATATAAGGAAATTACTGCTTTTTCATGATTTTTAGTCTATACCTCTTAAGTTCCAGTTGTAATGTAAACAAAGCAGATGTATGACTGCATTTTCATTGGTTGATTAACAATTTTTACCTTTGAGTGTGTAAGAAAATGTTCCCTTTCCAACACTTGAAACAGAGAAAATAAAAAAAATAAAAAAATATGTAGTATATAGCACCTGTCTATGTAAGATATATAGGAGCATCTTAAAATATATAATTACAATTTTAATAGATTAAATTAACATTGTTTTATTCTTACATAAAAAAAAGTTGGATTTTCAATTGTTCTAAAATGGCCACTTATGCATAATTTCTCAAAACATTGGAAAGGAAAGAATTTGAAAAGCAGAGAGAAACAATTTATTTTGAATGTTTTCAAACAGTTTAGTGAAAAATATCCCACATAAGCCATTGAGAATGTGGTGAAAATAACAGCAGAATTTACAGGTGAGTCAGCATGGAGCATAAATTCTGCTCTTAGGGTCGTATGTTAGAACATTACTCTCTACTCAAATTACTTCCAATTACTAGTGAGCTGATTCACCGTGAGCAATTGCTGAGAACGAATTAACGGCCGACTTATCGGTCATGCACGAGAGTCGACGTTTTCGTAATATTGGCAACGAATTACCCAGAATTCTCAGCGATAAAACCGCTTCCATTATCTTCGTCTGCTATAGAGGAATGCATTTATGCTTGCATCCCGCAAATAATACCGTATACAAACACGTCTGCGACACGCAATATTACGCCGATTCTCCTGTTCTTCCAGTTGAATTCTTTGGTACACTCTATCAAATTCCTCTTCTCCGTGTATACCGAAAACATGATCGAAGTCTTCAAGGTCCGACATCTTGGATAAATGTTGGATAAAGCAGCAAAGTACATCGATTACCATCGGTTCCCTTCGGGATTTTAATTTGAGTTGCTCATTTAAGCTACCTCCGCAGGTAGCTTACAAATTTAACCAATTATTATCGCATGAACAGATTTCTGAGTAAGCAAAATCGTATTAGCATACAACTTGCTCAGCAGAGAAGGCATTTTACTGTCTAATGCGTCCAAACATGCGACCCTTAATGAAATTGTAAATAAAGGATATCTATCAATATCATGGAAAGAGCATAAACATCTGATTAGGTATGCCCATATATAATTTTTATCATAGATAAATAAGAAATTGAGGAAGTTCCTAATAACTGGTACCATCTTATCTTATTTCCTGTAAAATACTATGTTGCCTGAGAATAATGTTTCTATCAATGACTGTTCCATACACAATTTGTCATATGGCAGGTAAACGTTCCCCCAATACACAGTGATCCAGAATGCAAAAAAATCAGCAAAAATCTGGAAGTCACTATTTGCACTCCAAATCATTCCACATGTGTAAGATTAACAATTTTAAGAGTAAAAAAAATTTGGGTCTGCATACTTGATGCGAGGGCCTTTAATTAGTTGTTATATGCAAGGTATTCGTTATGACTGATATAACAAACACAATTTATCTGCGGAGATGCTTTGAAAAATACATTAATCTAGTCACAAATAGACTTATGCATTTAGAAAATAATGATAATAAATAAATAAATATAAATATCCTGAACTCGTGTCCAACTCAGGGTCGGGTCGAGAAATGAGATGAGCCCCTATATTTAGAGGCCTGTGAATGGGGGCATTCAGCGGCCAAAGCACTTTATCTGCAGCATACCTTTCAGCGGGCAATAAAACACTTTATCTGCAGCATACCATTCAGCAGGCAATAAAGCGCTCTAGCGGTCTTGTAGCTATTGCAGCGAAGTAAAAGTAGGCTGCAGACAAGAAACCACTGCATCCATTGTGATTGGCAGATTCATTAAGTATAAACATGGCGTCTTTGTCTATAAACAATTTATGTTTGATGTACAAATTTTGTATTATTTATATCTGGACATTAATATACGAGTTATTCGATATTCAAGGTGGTTAACCCTTTTAGACGAACATAAGTGATATATTAAGTAAAACTAAAGACAGCAATAATTTAAGATTGTTATCAACATCAAGAATTTACGATTATAATCTCTTCTTTTCATGTAGATCATTGTGTTATTGACGAGTCAATGTTTTTATTATGAAAATTATATCCCCAGATGTTTTATTCACTAATATCTGGTTCAAAGTCAATTATAATTTTTAACTTCAAGATATATAAAATAAATTAGATTCTTAGGTTTGTGTTCATGGGGTCATTTCTGGAAGTGCTATAGTGGTTGTCGAACCAATTTTCTCTACAGATAAACAAACATTTGTACTCTTCTTTAAATGTGTAACACAATAAGAAAATTGTGGAATGGACAAAGAGATGAACTGTATATCTTATATTTGTAATCTTTTCTGAATAAAGAGCTTTGTCAAGTATCGGTCATAAATTGAATTGAAATATTACAATATTCTAGAATTCTTATCTAAATTTGACCAGTGAAGATACAAATACTCTAGTGTGATGTGCATTAATAAAATTAAATTACAGCTAGAGTTGGTTAATGTGTTAACAGAAAAATTTGCACTCAACATAGGATTTTAATCACACCTGATCCATTATTTAATCTCAAACTTTATATACTACGTCCTATCATTGAGATACCGAGAGCCATTACTTGAACCAGGTATGAAAAATTTTCACTTTAATTCCCAATTTGTCGTAAAATGAAATATGGTCTTATATCTTTTAATTCAAATGCATGTAGTCTCTCTTATGGGATATTGCTATTCACTGTATACTACCATTAATCTTGGTGGTAAATATTTTTCATATATTATAAATGATTCAGTGATATACTATTTAGTGTAACACTTTACTTTACTAAGAAAGTGGTATTGCTAACATTAGAGATTACTTACTTACTCACTGGCACTATCGAACCCGTAGGTTCATGGCCGCGCGGACATAAGCTCTCCATACATCCCTATCCTGAGCTAATGCTTTCCAATCATTCCCTGTATAATCTACTTCCCTCAAATCATAGTTAATGTTGTTCTCCCACCTCATTCTTGGTCTACCAACTGGGCATTTTCCTTCTGGCTTTCCTACAAGAAGTTTCCATGCACGTCTTTCATTCCCCATATGTGCAACATGTCCTGCCCAATGCAGTCTACGAGACTTAACTGTTCTTATTATATCTGGCTTCCTATAAAGACCATGTAGTTCATTGTTATGTAGTCTTCTCCATTCACCTGTCTGTTCATCTCTCTTTGGTCCAAAAATTTTCCTAAGAACTTTATTCTCAAATACTTGTAATCTCCTTTCCTCCCTTAAAGTAAGATGTCCATGTTTCACACCCATATAATATAACTGGTAGAATAATAGTTTTATATATTTTCAGCTTAACGTTTTTTGAAAGGAGTTGGGACATCAAAAGTCTCTGCAATGCATAATAGCATGCATTTCCAGAATTGAGCCTATGTTTAATTTCTTTGTGCATCTCATTCCTATTTGTGATTATTGTTCCTAGGTAGGTTTGAATTCAGCCACTTCCTCAAAATTTCCCTCATTTGTCATTAGCTGTCCATTTCCATTATATACTGAATTTCTACGTGTGACCATATATTTAGTTTTACTGATATTTACTTCCAGTCCTAATTTCTTAGTGTTACTCAATAGTGTGTGCGTGTTGGCCTTTAGTATCTCCTCGCTATCGGCCAGTAGTACTACATCATCAGCATAAACTAACAGCTTATTAATACCATTCAGTTGTAAGCCTTCCTCATTCTCTAAAGATTTAATGGCATGCTCTAGTACAAAATTAAATAGTAGAGGAGATAGTGCATCTCCTTGATTCAACTCAGTCTGGATTTCGAAAGTGTCCAAAAACTATTTGCCTACATGCACCCTACTCTTTGTGCCATCTAGACACATTCGTATAAGTCTAACTAACTTTTTAGGAATTCTGAACTCCAGCAGGATACTATATAACTTCTCCCTCTTAATTGAATCATATGCTTTTTTGAAATCTACATATAGTTGATGTACAGTACCATTATATTCCCATTTCTTTTCTAAAATCTGTCTTATACTAAAAATTTGATCTGTTGTAGACCTGTTTCTTCAAAATGCACATTGATGATCTCCTAGAATGTCATCAATATAGGGAGTAAGTCTGCTTACTAATATATTTGTTAGAATTTTGTACGAAGTTGAAAGTAACGAGATGCCCCTGTAGTTGTAACATTAGAGATTATATTAAATAATGTCTTAAGTATGGTGAGTGAGAGGTTATCTGTAATTAACTGCTGTTATGACAGAAAATCATATATATATATATATAGTTGGAAATTACATATAATTTTATGGTTTGACTTTACCCATAAAGATTACTTATAAGTAATTGATATTTTCAGAGATGCAAAAAAAATTAAATTAATCAATTATTAAGAAAACTGTATTTAAATTATTATAAATTGATATTTCTCTTTGTTTTCATTCCTATTCCTTGACAAATTTAAAATAAAGAAGTATGTTTGAGGTTGAAAAAATACAATTATACAACTAATTGGTTGCTGTACTTAGGCCATGTCTTCCACTTACTTACTCACTGGCACTATCGAACCCATAGGTTCATGGCCGCATGGACATAAGCTCTCCATACATCCCTATCCTGAGCCAATGCTTTCCAATCATTCCCTGTATAATCTACTTCCCTCAAATCATAGTTAATGTTATTCTCCCACCTCATTCTTAGTCTACCAACTGGGCGTTTTCCCTCTGGCTTTCCTACAAGAAGCTTCCATACAAATCTTTCATTATCCATATATGCAATATGTCCTGCCCATTGCAGTCTACGAGACTTAACTGTTCTTATTATATCTGACTTCCTATAAAGACCATGTAGTTCATTGTTAGAAGTCTTCTCCATTCACCTGTTTGTTCATCTCTCTTTGGTCCAAAAATTTTCCTAAGTACTTTATTTCAAATACTTATAATCTCCTTTCTTCCCTTAAAGTAAGAGTCCATGTTTCGCATCCATATATATAACTGGTAGAATAATAGTTTTATATATTTTCAGTTTAACATTTTTTGAAAGGATTTGGGACATCAAGAGTCTCTGCAATGCATAATAGCATGCATTTGCAGAATTGAGCCTACGTTTAATTTCTTTGTGCATCTTATTCCCCTATTTACATTAATTTTGCACATATGCCTATATTTCCTTTGTTTTTTAATGTAACCCCTAATCCTCATAGATTTAAATATAGGCCTAAAAGTGTAAAATTTTATGTAAGAAATGGCTGAACAATTGAATAAAATTTGCCCTACAGCCCACCTGGCAATACTTTTAGTGTGGTTATTAAATATATATGTTATGTGATGATGAAGGAGCAAGATATGCATCACATAGGGAAATCGCAGAAGTGATATTTTAATATAATAAAATAATATCAAGTTGTGTCCAACTCAGGGTCAGATCGAGAGATTAGATTAAGCCCCTATATTTATAGAGGTCTGTAATTAACAAGGGTGCAGGCTGACTACATCCGATGAATGAAATGGATGAGATGAAAATAGGGAAAGGTGGAATGAAATTGTGGTAGGGGAAAATGGGAGAAACCCCGAAAGAACCTGCCATAGCTCCGTTTCCTCCACTACAAAATCCATGTATAGTGACCAAGACTCTAATAAAGTTAAAAAGCTACTTTTACTAAAACACAAATTAATAAGATTAAACTAATAATAAATATTATAAATAAGGTTCTCGAGACACCAGCGGTGAGAGGCGAGCGTCTAATCGCTTGCATCATGGAGCTGCCTGATATATTAATAATTAAAAAAATATAAATTTTCTTTTTGTAATAATATTTTATTTTAAACGATCTATTCATCAATTTCATAAATTACATACATTAAAATAAATTGTAAATTCTGCATATCCCTATTAGTATTATAATTAATTTCAATAGCATCGCGTAGTAATATGAGTAATGAGCCAATGATCAAATTAAAATTTGGCAGTTCTGCTGCATGCAGCGGTTCATTCAACAAACTCCTTAAATTTCCGCTGCAAATGGCAGCCATTTTTGCTAAAGTGCTTTATTGCCTGCTGAATGCGCCCAATGACAAGGATGCAGGCCGACCATGCCTGACATAACATTACAGGGGAAAATGAACAAAATAAGAATAATAATAAATCATTATTATTATTATTTTGTTCATTTTCCCCTGTAATCATCCCTCCATGGTATCTTTACCTTGTCGTGGTGGAGTGACTTGTGAGCTTAAATGATCCTGAGAGCTATGCCGGCGCTAGCATTGCTATCAATAGGGTTACCCATGCCGGACTGGTCGTAAGTGATAAGCCAGACGAAAAAAGTACCTTGGTCGAAAAAGTGACGATCTTTCACCGTAAAAATACAACTGTCAAGAAATGCGGACATGGGTTCAACTGGGGTAAAATTTTCCGGAGGTCAAATAGTCCCCCATTCAGTTCTCCGGGCGGGGACTACTTCAGGGAACCCATGCCAAAGGCTCAAACACAGGGACATGGAATGTTAGGACTTTATACAATAGCGAGGCATTAGAGATATTAACGCGGGAATTAGATAAATCGCCCTTGGATATAGTCGCTTTACAGGAAGTTAGGTGGCCAGGAGAAGGTAGTCAGGAATCAGGAAGCTTTGCATTATACTACGGGGATGCAGAAAGACCTGCATTTGGAACGGGCTTTTTAGTCAGAAGGAGGATCCTATCCGCTATCCGAAATATTAAGTTTGTTAGTGACAGGATATCATACATAATTCTAAAGGGTAAACGACATGATTTTATAATTGTAAATGTACATGCCCCCACAGAAGATAAAGATGACATGATCAAGGATGAGTTCTATGAAGAATAAGAATGCTTATTTGATAGCCTTTCACAATATCATATGAAAATTGTCTTAGGAGATTTTAATGCAAAAGTGGGGCGGGAAGATATATTCAAACCAACAATAGGCAAATTCAGTCTTCATGAATATAGTAACGACAACGGGGTTAGATTAGTCACATTTGCCACATCAAAGAATCTCATTGTTAAGAGCACAACATTTCAGCATAAGGATATTCATAAATACACCTGGACGTCCCCAGATGGAGAAACTCGGAACCAGATAGATCATGTATTAGTGGATAAACGCTGGCACAGTAGCATCATCGATGATAGATCAGTTAGAGGGACAGACTGCAATTCGGATCATCTTCTGGTCAGAGTGAAAATCAGACAACAGCTATCGCTTATGAGAGGAACAAACGTTAAAGATGATTCTGTAAAATATGAATTAAAAAACTTGAAAAATGATGAAATGCAGCAAGAATATGAAATCAAAATTGCTAATAGATTTGAAGTACTGGAATCTTCAGATGACAATGCGGCAAATGAAGAAGAAACTGATATAAATAAAGAATGGGAGGCTATAAGAGATACTATTAAATTGTCAGCATCAGAAAGCATTGGTTGTTTAAAAAAGAGGCAAAACAAGAAGTGGTTTGACGAGGAATGTGCCGACATAGTAAAGAAAAGAAAGCTAGCAAAAATGAAATGGTTACACGAGCCAAATGAGGTAAATTTAGAGCAACTGGGTAGTATTAGACGGGAAACCACCAAGTTACTAAAGAGTAAAAAGAGGGAATATTTGTGAGAGACGATTAATGATCTTGAAATGAACACAAAAAATAGGAACATTAGAGAATTATATCAGGGAATTAGTATAGAGAAGAAAGGGTTTCAGGCTAGAACAAACATAATTCGGAATAAAAATGGGGATATGATTGCAGATTCCAGGAGTATATTAAATAGATGGAAAAGTTACTTTAATCAGCTATTAAATGTACATACAGAACAGGACATTGAGGAGGATAATTTACAGACAGCAGAAATGCTAGTTGCAGAACCAAATGCATTAGAGGTTGAAATGGCGATTGAAAAATTGAAGATGTATAAAGCATCAGGTTCAGATGAGATCCCAGAGAACTGATAAAATCATGGGGAGAAAAATTGATGGACAAGATACACTGGTTGCTTAGTATGATTTGGGAAAAAGAAGCTCTTCCAGATGAATGGAAGGAGTCAATTATCGTACCAATTTATAAGAAAGGAGATAAAATTGATTGCAACAACTACAGGGGCATCTCATTACTTTCAACTTCGTACAAAATTCTTACAAATATATTAGTAAGCAGACTTACTCCCTATATTGATGACATTCTAGGAGATCATCAATGTGCATTTAGAAGAAACAGGTCTACAACAGATCAGGTTTTTAGTATAAGACAGATTTTAGAAAAGAAATGGGAATATAATGGTACTGTACATCAACTATATGTAGACTTCAAAAAAGCATATGATTCAATTAAGAGGGAGAAGTTATATAGTATCCTGCTGGAGTTCGGAATTCCTAAAAAGTTAGTTAGACTTATACGAATGTGTCTAGATGGCACAAAGAGTAGGGTGCGTGTAGGCAAACAGTTTTCGGACACTTTTGAAATCAAGAATGGGTTGAAGCAAGGAGATGCACTATCTCCTCTACTATTTAATTTTGTACTAGAGCATGCCATTAAATCTTTAGAGAATGAGGAAGGCTTACAACTGAATGGTATTAATAAGCTGTTAGTTTATGCTGATGATGTAGTACTACTGGCCGATAGCGAGGAGATACTAAAGGCCAACACGCACACACTATTGAGTAACACTAAGAAATTAGGACTGGAAGTAAATATCAATAAAACTAAATATATGGTCACACGTATAAATTCATTATATAATGGAAATGGACAGCTAATGACAAATGAGGAAAATTTTGAGGAAGTGGCCAAATTCAAATACCTAGGAACAATAATCACAAATAGGAATGAGATGCACAAAGAAATTAATCATAGGCTCAATTCTGGAAATGCGTGCTATTATGCATTGCAGATACTTTTGATGTCCCAACTCCTTTCAAAAAACATTAAACTGAAAATATATAAAACTATTATTCTACCAGTTATATTATATGGATGCAAAACATGGACTCTTACTTTAAGGCAGGAAAGGAGATTACAAGTATTTGAGAATAAAGTACTTAGGAAAATTTTTGGACCAAAGAGAGATGAACAGACAGGTGAATGGAGAAGACTACATAACAATGACTACATGGTCTTTATAGGAAGTCAGATATAATAAGAACAGTTAAGTCTCGTAGAATGCGATGGGCAGGACATGTTGCACGTATGGAGAATGAAAGACTTGCATGGAAGCTTCTTGCAGGGAAGCGAGAGGGAAAATGCCCAGTTGGTAGACCAAGAATGAGGTGGGAGAATAACATTACCTATGATTTGAGGGAAGTAGATTATACAGGGAATGATTGGAAAGCATTAGCTCAGGATAGGATGTATGGAGAGCTTATGTCCGTGCGGCCATGAACCTACGGGTTCGATAGTGCCAGCGAGTAAGTAAGTAATAATCAATCATATTAGGAAGAGGAAAATTGAAGATTGATTGCCTAGCATATGCTGAATAATTTTTACCAAAGCGCTTTATTGCCTGCTGAATGTGCCCAATGACAAGGGTGCAGGCTGACCACACCTGACATACCATTACAGGGGAAAATGAACAAAATAATAATAATAATAATAATCAATCATATTAGGAAGAGGAAAATTGAAGATTGATTGCCTAGCATATGCTGATGATCTAGCAATCTTAACCCGTGACATTGTAGCAGCACAAAAAGAGATTGAATTATTAAATGACATTGCAGAGAAAGTTGGTCTGCAGATTTTTTTTGAAAAACGGAATATATTTCATGCAATAAACAAGCACCAAAATACCTGGAAACCAAATATGGAAAAATTAAACGAGTTTCACAATTTAAATATCTTGGTGAAATAATTCAGGAAAATTGAATTGAAACCAAAGCCAATAAAAGTAGACGCCAAAAAATGGAAACAGCATTTCGGCTTACTCACAACACTTATAATAAAAAATGCATATCTTTACATACAAAATTACGACACTATAACACTGTAATTAAACCAGAGTGCCTCTATGGAGCAGAAACATTAATTTTGAACAGAAAAAAGTATATCGAAAATATAGTGAAAAAAGAATGCAAAATTATAAGAAAAGTTTTAGGTCCACAAGTCATAGATGAAGCATTTAGACTCAGAAGTAAAAAGGAAATAAAAATATATACAGACATTCATAGTGATATTAGAAAACAAAGGTTAAAATTTTATGGCCATATTAAATGAATGAACTCAAATAGGCTTACAAAACAGAAAATGGAATTCTATGAAAACAGAAGTAAAGCTCCAGTGGATACTATGAAGTGGATTGAAGAAGTCAAAAAGGACTTAAAATTGGCAGGAATTACTAAAGAAGATATCCCAAACAGAGATATATTTAGAATTAAGGTGAATAAGTGGCAAGTTGACCAAGAGGACAAACCGAAGAAAAATACTGGAACAATTTGGACAGATGAGAGAAAACAAGCTCATAGCAAGAGAATGAAAGAAATTTGGGCTCAAAGGAAATGCCTCTAAGTATTTTGCGTAGTCCTACATGGGCTCATCCGCAATTAAAAAAAAAAAGTAATAATAATATATGAACTGGATATTTTAATGCAACTATACGCCACGTTGTATGATCCAACAAATTCTGTAACTGCACAACTGCAAAAGATTCACTAAAAAACCTTACTAGGATAACAACGTTCTTTACTTAAGGATACGATAATGACTGATCGATATTAGCATGTCTTTCTTTTGCTTGTGCTCTTATAATCTTATATTGACTTTGGCTTAAATGAGCTTCAATAATTAACAAAATAACTTGTTGGGTTTTACTTGGAGTTATGATTATGAAACTCAAAGGGTTTTTCCCTGCTCTTGTTGGAGTTGTTTAAGGCTGCTTCATTAACTACTTCCAATGCCTTTTCTTCTCCATGCTCCTTTAAATGTACCTTAGTTGCAAAAGGGAGTTCTTTGAATGGGCTTCCATGTCGAAGTTCTACAGGTTTCGCTTTTTACTTTTATCACTATTATCCTCAAAAAGGACACTAAGGTGTCCTCTTTGCTTCTTATTAGAGATGTAGGGGTAGATGAACTAGAAACTAAAACACTTCATGCTTTCCAATTTTGTTAAGTATTTTGTTGTAGAATAGCATCACCTCTACACAAATGTTTTTTCACATAATATTCAGAGGTACTGTCAATGTTTATAGAATTTAATACAAATTGAAACAAACATTTGATTTGATTATTATGACCTTCACATAATTTTTTACGGAGAACTTCGAACAGTTCCCTTCTAGATTTGTAGAAGTCCTTAAGATTAAAAAAACTGGATAATATGTGTGAAAGTTAAGATATTAGCAAGCTTAAAGAACTGCCTTATTTCATGGGCATTGCATTACTGCAATCAGCTGTCAGTTATTGTAGCAACAGGAGAATTCACATCCTGAATGCAAGCACATGCATGCTCACGGGCAGCAAGGTCACGCGTTATCTGCACAACACACGTTCATTAATATGCTGCGTAAATCTAAAGTAGCAAACTGTAGCAAAATTTTCACCCATGCCAGTTTAGTAACACTTTAAATTATACTTTGCTTCAGAAGTCGTCGTGGGAAATGGTGGCAAATACATTATAACTCAAGATAACTTTCGTTTTTCAAGTTCGAAATAAAAGTTATTAATTTTATTATAATTCAGATGTGGGCTCTTTATCTGTGCATTAACAAGAAGGCACAAGTCTATTTAACACAATTATAGCGAGAGGCATTAAAATAATTATCACAAAAAGTGTTAATAGTATGTCCAAAATGTGGCACAAAAATTCCGTTTTTATGATGCATAACTTCGCGGCCCGAAAATTGGGTCTAATAATTAGAATAGGGAATAATTTATTTGATAGATTGTTACTCCATTTATTTGTTTAGAAGACTGTTCAGGTTTTTTTTTTACATTATGGATCAGTGTGCAACAGACTGTGTCAGTGATTAATATCTTATGCAAGTTTGTTTATAGTAAAAATTAGAACTTAACTCGGAATTTGTATACATTTATGTGAAATTCTAATTCATTTTTTCCTATTTTTCATATATCCTCTGGTTGGTAACTAAATTTTATTAAAGTAATATGTGAGTTTTTTTGGTGTTGTACCAAAACCAAAAAAAAAATTGAATGTCTTTACACTTCTCAAAAATAAGAAACTAGTCAGTCCAGATCAACACAAATTTCAATATATTTCATTATCCTAGTACAATGATTAACTTTCAAGACAATTCTGCAAAACAACACATATGAACACACACTCCAAATTATAATTTTCCATTTCAACTACATTGCATATTATGAAAAAAATAAGTAAATTGACAATATTGTAGCGATTAATATGTAAGGAGACATATAAACTAAGATACAACTCTAATATGCATGGAGCTGAAACTAAAATGTTCCGAAATATATTAAATTGTTATTAAAATTAAATAAATCTATAAAAAAATGAAAATAGAATATATTACTAATATCGCTATAAAATATGTATGTGGAAAAGTAAAAATATCCAGGTAAAAAATTCCACCTACATTTGTCTAGAATAAAATACTGTAAAACGCTACCTGCTATACAAATGACAAATAAAGAGGTATTGTCAGAACTCTACCTACTACACAACTTACAAATAATATAGGAACACAAAAAGGGTATTGTCAAAAGAATTCCAATTAGCAGTATATACAACTAATAAGAAAAGATAACATTAGTTAGCTATTAAAAATATTAAAAATCTATTGACCAATTCTTAGGAACCAATTAACGCTACTAAGGAATTCCAAGAAATGATGATAAAGAATTACTACCTGCCAAGTACAGACAACAAAAGACATTCATTCACCTCTAGAAAAGATAATCTCTTAACATTGACAGTTTACAAAGAAACTGATAAACATTTTTCTATTAAATATCAAAGAACCAATTTACCCAGTTCTTAGAAATGTTATACAAACTAGTAAATAATATTATAAAACATAAATATATATTCAATTGTAAGGAGTGGATTCGAGAAAAGTGGGAGGAGCCACCGCCTTTATAAGCCAGAACTTATATCAAAATACTATCTATCACTCTCAGTGACTCTGTGTTCAGTGTTGGAACATCGTAGACCTGCAGACCGCAATCTCCGATTCAGTGTTAATATTAGATTCGTCCGAGAAATAGTTAAATTTAAAGTTATAGTCCGTTAAGCATTTGGACTTTAAAAATATTGACTCGAGCACGTGGACCTCTAAGTACTTCATCGACTCCACTCTTAGATAAAACTTGTAACTGTATTAACAAAAGTGTCTTTCTCCGAAAATAAAGAGTTCTTGGATTCGTTAAAATTGAGTGTACATTTATACGTTGTTCTTTTGCTTATAAAGAGTTCGTAACCCTGAGATCTTTTGCCTACCACCGAGCTCCGGTACAATATATTGACATACCAATACTATGTAGTACGGATTCAATCTACCATTAGATGTCAGAGTATATATATAAAAAAAAAACATGTTGGCATCACAAGTATGTACGTCATCTACTCAATAGCAATTAAAATAGTTTACAACCAACAGTTCATTCTAGCATGCCAGAGGTTGCATTTCCCTGACAAACCCAATATTTTTTTATTCTGGACTAATACCATATTTACGTGTGTATAAGCCACACTTTTTAACCTAAAATATAAGCTTCAAAATTTGGGTGCAGCTTATACATGAAATAATTAGAAAACGTGCTTCATTTAAAATGATTTTATGTAATTAATTACAAGGCCCACATACCTTACAAATACTCCAACAAATGTATCCAATATGTGTGTTGTCAGCACTTATTGTTAATCACTTGATGCTTCCAGATCACTTTCATCATCACATCCACTAGAGTCCTCACTGCCTGATGAGGTGGTCCACAATGCATCGTCTTCTGTCCCGTCCATGGTATTAGAAATATAGGTCAATTTAGAACTCTTGGTGACCATGTCTTGTAGTATTAAGTTCCATGCTGCGATAATCTATTCACAGATTTGAGTGAGGGGAGGTTTCTTCAATCACCCGTTCAACATTGTTTCCTTGGAAGTGCATCTCCATTTGTGGTAGAAACGTTGCAAATGCGTTTTAAAGGGGCGGTTAATTGAAACATCAAGTGGTTGTAACACGCAATCATTCCTACAGGTATCACAATCATGTCACACTTTTCACATTTCATTTTGTTTTTTACACTTTCCGTTAAATGAACTCGGAAACTATCTGTTATCAACTTGGATCACCGACGTAAGAGTACACCTGGCCGCCGAAACCACACAGACTTTAACCAATCCATGTACAGTTCTTTGGTCATCCACCCTTTCTCTTGCACCCTTACCACAATTCCAGGAGCAGTTTTTCTTTTGGCAAGGACTTTCTTTTAAAAATAAAGAAAGGTGGAAGTTTTCTTCCATCAGCAGTAATGCCAAGCATTATGGTGCACTGTTGCTTTTCTGCTCCAGCCGTTTGCACTTGCAGAGTTTTTTCGCCATCCCTATGCACAGTCGTGTCTCCTGGTAAGTTGAAGAAAGCAGGCATCTCTTCAGTATTCCTTATTGCTCCTAGGCCATAATCATTGTTTTCCTTAAGTTGAAGACATGTTTTTGGAATGCGAGCAGTTTATACTGGTACATATTGGGAAGTTTCAACGCTACTGATGTATGCCGCCAAATTACAAGGTCGTGATGTGTCATAAATCGCCTTGCCCAGCCGTAACTTGCCTTAAATTCATTGCATGGGATTTCTATATTCTTGCTATCTTAAGGCCTTCGAATTGTATCATTTCGATGGATACAGAAAATCCACCTGCCCTTGTTTTATGTATGTAATCTAGGAGAACTCTTTCTAACTGTGGATATTTCGCTTTCTTTCCGCGGAAAGATTGTCGCTGTTGTGACGTGTTTTCAAGTGCATGTTTTGTTTGGATCCACCGTCGCACATTTTTTAAATCCACATCAAACTTTCTTCCTCCTGTCCTATTTCAGTGTTCTGCTCCATAGCACATCACTTGTACAGTAGCTTGAATTTGGAGGTATAGCTTGCTCTGCACTGACCCATGTTTACACACAGTGAACAGGAATGACAATTCATACCTACCAACTGAGCGCTCCTTTCACCCTTGTGTTAATGACTGAGTGGCAGCCCGAATGTACAGTTACATAGCCGGAAACAAAAGCTTTGGAATTTACAACATTGCCAGATTTAAAGGTGATGTCTATTGCACTGACTCTTAGCAAAAATATAAGACAAATATTTCTTTCCCTAATTTATTATCGCAAAACTTAGGTGTGGCCTATACGTGCATAAATACGGTATTTGAATATCTGAACTGATGTCAACCACAATGGCTGCTACATTCTTCAACCAACATAGAAAATAGTGCTATATAAATTGTTATTTTTCTGGTATGTCTCTGCTTCGTCTGCAAATGTTCTTCATGTTTTCATCTCTGACATACCTAAGCTTTATTTAAAACAAAAATGATCCCGAAATTCAGATCTCCACTTTTTGCCATACCCCATTCATTATATATCTTGTGAAGTTAGCTATGACTGATGGTTAAAAACAGAATTACCAACTTATGGGACTGTTTGTTACTGACCAGTCAGGTTATCTCTTACCGGTCTCACATTACCCCCCCCTGGTATCATCGCCAATTCCACCATTAAAACAAACATAATCTAACTTAAAGATAAATTTTGTAACATAAGCTAAATATAACTAAACTAAAATTTTATTATTAATTTAATACTTCTCACTGAAGCTGAGAAGTATTAAATAAATAATAAAAACATTGAAAGAAGCCCTACTGACTTTATAAGGTAATGTTTAAATTCCCAATAAGCGTATTCTTAAATACGCCATTTGCGCGACTAAGCAAAAGGTTTGTAGCATTTAATGCTCAAGAATTAAAAAGATTAACGTTTAGATTGGAGTGCTCAGGTAGCTCAGTTGGTAGAGCATTGGCATAGAAAGCCAAAGGTCCTGGGTTCAAACCCCAGTCTGAGCATATAATTTTTCTCTTCAAATATATCTAAACTAACCTAATCAAATCTAACAAAATGTAAGTCAGTGTAACTTAAGATATTTACTGTAACTTAAAAGTCATGTAGGTCATAGTAGGGAATGATGTAGGTAAACTGACTTAGGCTTTCACTGCCAGAATCCATATTATGATCTGTAGACATTTTTTGGGCATGTTGACATGGTCACCTCAACCCAGACACGGTCTCTGGCAAAAGTCAGGGAATTATAACCTTAACAACCACGGCCAACAAGCCTGAAAAAGTCTACAGATCATAATTTGACGTAGATACATGTTGGAATAGAAGAAAAAAGAAAACATGTTGGTACGATGAGATGAAATCAGAGACGTAAAGGAAGATAATGGCTGAAGATTCCATCAGGTCACTGAATTTTTAAAATACCCCAAACAACTTTTGCCAAATTAATGGAATACAGTCTTTTTACTAACATTTTTCTAACACTTCTTAAAACATTGTTTACAAGTCTTAAGTAATGGAAGAAGTTCTCATTAGGTCACCCAAGAGCTTTTCTAAGTTCTACAGAACACATGTGAGAAGATTATGGAAATGCTGATAGATAGAAGCACATTATCTATTAAACCAGTATGACCAACCCCCACATAAACTCCTACTATTTTAATTTTATTTTGTTAGGTTAGGAAAGGGTAGGTTGGTGTACACAAGATTAGTTTATTGAATAATATGTATGAAATTTAATGAAATGATTAGAAAGTTGGTAGATGCATTTGAGGTAGGTGGACTGAAGATAAATTATATCAAAACAGAAGATAGAAGCTACGGTTTCAAGCATTTGGCACGAGGGAATTACAATGTATATACGAGAAAAATTTGCGTCTAGATCTCAACTCACCACGGTAGCTCAGTTGGTAGAGCACTTGGCCCAGAAAGCCAAGGGTCCTGGGTTTGAGTCTCGGTCTAGGCGAAAATTTCTCTCTTCAAATATAAATAATATGATAATTAAACGTGTTGAAGAATTTAAATATCTTGGATCTATAATAGATAAATCTGGTACTTGTGAAAAAGATATTATTAACAGAGTAAATTGTGCAAGGAAGGCTATTAGATCCCTGAATGGTCTTTCATGGAATAGAAATTTGACCAGGAAAACAAAAAAAAAGAGATCATACAGACAATAATAGAAAGTATACTTACATATGGATCAGAAAGCTGGACAATAAATGAAAGGATGCAGAAAAGAATCTTTGTGACAGAAATGGATGGATTATGGAGAAGTATGAGAATATCCAGACTACAACATATTCGAAATACATGTATCAGACAAGAAATGGATGCACAAGAAACTTATCGAAAGGATAACAAAGAGAGCTTTACAGTGGTATGGGCATGTACAACGGATGTCGGAAGACCAGTGGCCTAAACATGTGTTAGATTGGATGGTACCAGGCAGAAGGAAGAGGGGGAGAAGTAGAAGAATATGGTATCAGGGAATATATGATGCCATGATGAAGAGGGGTATGGAAGAAGGACAATGGGAAGATAAGAATCTCTGGAAAGCAGGAATCAAGGGCAAACTGCTGTAAAGTGGAAAGCCAGTATTAAGTAAGATTAAAACAGACAAGTTAGTAAACCTCCAATTTCTTAAAAACATTTGGAAATTTATTGCAAAGGTTGGTCAAAGTGATTCCTTAACATATCGGATAATGTGCTGCTATCTATTGGAAACTTCATAAAGTTTTGTGCATGCATACTACCATTCTGTAGAACTTAGAAAAAATTTTTGAGTGACCCAATGGAAGCTTTTTCCAAGATGTTAATTGATAATTAATGGATAATGTGAATAATGCACCCTCAAGCTGTTTTTAGTTTGAACTAACTGACCAATATTTAAAACTAACCAAAATAATACCTAAGTAGTTAGTGTGAATTATTTTTTTTTAAATTTAATAAAGCATGGTTAGGGCTGAGGTATAATGTTCGTCTCACACGATTTTCGATACAACATCCTTACACTACTGTTGCACTACACACTTTTAAACACATTTCGTACTATTTTAAACTATTTCTGAACCATTCTACAGACATTTCTTACAATTTTTAAATATTGAAAATATTGATATAATTACGCGAATAGAGTTCTACAGATGCACAAATGTTTAATGTGACTTCCGCTAGATGGCTCTCCAATCAGTGTTACCAACATTTACAATTAATTCCAAACCATATTTCAAGAAATTAACTTCCTTTTGTTAGATTCCGATGGGACTAGTTACTGTAAATAAAATTAGGGAAAAACTGCACTTAAACTAACGTGAAATATTTTCAAAGTCCTATAGAACAACAGTGCGCATGCGCCAAAGTTTATACAGCCAGCAATAACCAACCATCGAACCACATATTGATTATCATCCTCGATTACTATTGATATCGTACTAAAGTTAAAATATATTATGCTAGATGGCAGCATCTAGCTATGAAATTTAAATAACATATCTTTGCAATAAATCCCCAAATCGATGTTAAAAAGAATATATTAATAATATTAAAATTACGAAACGTTTATTAAAATTGGGTGTACACTTAATTATCACTCCCTAATGCCAATCCAACTAGCAATAACCCAAAACAGCGATAGAAAATCATAGACTATGTAATATACTCTATGGAGAAAATAGCAGTTAGCATCACATTATTGTCTAACAGTGTCATAATATTGTGATTTGCATATTTAAATAAATACTTGAAAATTGTCTAATAATGTTATAAAAATTGTTTGAAAAAGTTAAAAATATTTAAAAATGTTAGTAAATACAAAAGAAGAGCTATAGTTTACAACAATAAACTGAAAAATCAAAAGCAGTAAAAGTGCAGTTGAGCCAAAATTTAGTTTATAGTTTATTAATTAGTATACATGTACATTGTTTTGTTAGGTTAAGAAATGAGAAGTTAGTTTACGTCCATGTTTTTAGCATTTGGAAATTTATTCTGAAAGTTGGTAACACCGACTTCAGAGCCATCTACTGGAAGCTATACGAACCATTACAGCAACTCATGCATGCGCACTGCGATTCTTTAGAACTTAGAAAAATGCACGTGAGACAAAGAGTAGACTCCCATTGTTAGTTAGTTCAAACTAAAAACAGCTGGAGGGTGCATTATTCACATCCATCCATCCATAGTAATTCTGCCTGAGGGCAGGTCCTTCACTGCAATTGTTTTTCATTTTCATGCTATGCTTGCAGCTTTACCAGGGAATTGTAGGTGTGGTAGCTTCCCGTTGCTTTCCACACCAGTGACGGATGATGATGATAATAAGGGTGAGGATGAGAATGGTGGCCATATGATTTCGGGGACCATTTGGGCCTTAAAGTTTTCCTGACATTTTATTCACATTATCCCAATAATATAGTGTATAAACTATCCATTCTAACATGCAACAAGAATCATTTATGATGCAATAGACCATACAAGTTGTACAATTTCTAGACATAAAGAAATAACATATCAAACATGCCTTAATGCTAAATCTTGGATATCTTACCTATCTGTCCACTCATCCAACAGGCCCATTGTACTATCAGATATGAAGCATCATTAGGACATAGAAATGCCACTCTCTCCTGTCTTTTACCCTCTAAACTGTTTGTTATTTCTCCAGCAAACTGGCGACTACTTAAGAACAATCCACGATATGTATAATCACCATGCCTATCCCTCAAAGCTACACGATCAGTAAACTGAGGTACTTGTCGAAAAATGGGTATTACTGGAGGTTTAGAACCACAATAAGATTCTACGGTAGCTGTCTGAGTTCTTGCACAAGCTGCATATGTTTGTTGTCTGCGAGATGAGTAAATACATGCTGACTGACGACCACAGCATTGTGCTATGTAGCGACCAGCCAGCAAACATGCCATTTTTGCAAAAAAGGTTGTTCTGTTTTCAATTGTCTGGAACTAAAATTCAAGAAAATTAATCAAACTACATCCACTGAAAATGAATATATGCAAGGAGAAATTAACATTCTAAAGGTAACAATATGACCCTCAAAACAAGAGCCGCATATCAAGGTCTCGCTTAATTTTAGAGTACACCTTCAAAACTTGTTTGTTCGGTCATCAAGGGCGCTTGAAATACTTATTTCAATTCAAATCAAAATTAATTACCAGTACCTCTCGTTTTTCATTCCATTTCAACTATGGGTAATATTAAAATCTGGAAAAATACGATCATTATGGAATAATTTACGAAACTTCAAAAAATTAACTAAAACACCAAATCAACTACTGCTCCAAAATCAAGACACCAACACCGAGCTACGCCTCCAAACAGATGACGAAACATGGATGAAATGAAACATGAAACCAAACAAAATACAACTAATGCCATAGAGAACAAACGAATGTGCATAATGCGTGTATATCTAGATTAATAGTAGAAAACGCGCACATGTGTGCATAAGAGTAGATTTCAAAATGTGGTATTTGTCAAACATTAATCTGCATAGTTTACATACACATTTCTCGGACACGGTGTGATGCTACGGTTTATTATACAGCGTGTCGCGCCCGACGTGACGCGTTACGCTCGGCGTGATGCTGGTTTCGCATGGAGCGCATAAGGTACAGCGCTTATGTTTATGGAATTGTCGCCAGATGGCACAACTTCTTCACTTCCTGGTTTAGGCAAGAGTTGTCTGTTCCGGAAGAAGAAGAAGAAGAATACGAGTAATGTTTTTTCCTCTGATCGCGGTACCAACGCATCATCATCATCATCATCATCATCATCACTTTGTGACAGCTATTGGTGCTGTCCAGTGTGCCTTTCCTGGGACTTGTGTTTGTCCCTTGTAGGCGAATTCGTGTGTGTATTCTGTATTGGGTTCAGCTGGTATACCCTAGCCTACACGGCGATTTTATGGGGATTTATTTTATTGTTTGAGTAGTGTGAGATTCATATGGATATTGTTGCCAAGGCGAATAGATCTCGCTTGATTGGGGCATCGGAAACCGTGTCGCTGAAGAGCTTGGCTCGATTCAGGACCGGAATGAGCCACGCCACTCTGCGCTCATCATTCTGACCTTGGTTGCTACATGCTAAGTACTATGGATTATTTATTTGGTCGAATATGTTTCTATGTGTAGTACGCCATTGTGGAAGGTGTCCTATATTGCGTACTATTGGGTTTTCATGATTATTTATGTTTTGAAACATGGTGGTGACCCTTTCTGATATGATAGTATCAATATATGGCACCCTCGTGGCCTCGTGCATCTCTGTTATCATTGTGTAACGCGGGGCCGAAAGTATGATTTTTAGACACTTGTTTTGCAGTATCTGTAGTTTCTTCTTGTGGCATTTCGCAAGGATACTCAGAGATTCACAGCCGTACAATAGCATACTACGGATCACAGCCACATATAATGTGAGCTTGATCCTACGGGAGAGTGACGGCGACTTGAAAAACGGATATAATATCGCTATGCCTTGATGGGCTCTGGTTATTATATGATCAACATGGGCTCTAAATGTAAGCCTTTTATCCAATATTAGGCCTAAATATCTGACAGAAGTTTCTACTGGCAGAGGTTGTACACCCATAGTGAGCTGGATTGGACATGGAAAGTTCGATTTGGAAAACAGGACGACTTGCGTTTTCCCAGCATTTAGTTTAATGTTCCAGGAGCAAAACCATTCATATATTATGGTTATTGCTCGCTGGAATGTTGCAAGTCTGTGAGGAATGGATTTAAGTTTGGATTGCATGAATAGACAAGTGTCATCAGCAAAGGAAGCTATTTGGAGTGATGGAGGTGAAGGTAGGTCAGAGACATATAGGGAGTACAATAAGGGTGAAAGGACAGCTCCTTGTGGAACTCCTGCCGGTATGGGCTTCGTATCAGATTTATTTCCACTCACTGAGACGTAGAAGGTTCTATTTCTCAGATAAGTGGAGATTATTTTGACTAAATTTGGATTAATTTGGAATTGTATCAGCTTATATATCAATCCGTTTATCCAAGTTGTGTCAAAAGCTTTCTCAATGTCGAGGAAGACTGCTATTGTACTACGCTTGGCGTTGAAACCAGTGACTATTTGGTCTATAAGCCTCGCCAGTTGCAGCGGTGTGCTGTGTGAATTTCGAAATCCAAATTGATGGTTGGGTAATAGTTCTTTGTTTGAGACTTCAATTTTTAGTTTGGCCAAAAGTAGTTTTTCTAGGATTTTTCCCAGAACTGGTAGAAGGCTTATTGGACGCAAATTGTCTGGATTACTTGGATTTTTTCCTGGTTTCGGTAGCACAATAACTTTAGCCATCTTCCAAGTTGCAGGGAAGTGATTAAATTGGATACAGTATTTAAACACCAACGCTATGCAGAGTAGACCACTGGTGGGGCTGCCACCTCGAAGCTTTAGGTCCAGCTCCTGGATGTACTAACCCCTGTACTAACCACATCTAGAGGGTTGCCACTTCCGCCAACATATTAAAAATTAGTTGTCGCTGTGGACTTTACTCTTATTTCCCCGAGCATGGGTCTCTTCCCATCAGTTCTCCGACCCAAATCGCCGAAGGGATTCTATACCACAACCTTGATTTGGGTTACTCGGATTAGCAGGTCCACCTCGAGCAGGTTGGGAAAGGAGTTGATATGCAGAGGCTGTGTGTTTGCAATGGAAACTATATTGCGCATGCATACCCTTGGCACAACATATATGGGAAATCGAAATGACCAACGTTCATAATAAAATCCCAAATGTGTTTACAAAAATGAATGTATACAAACCTGTCCCTGTATAACCTAATGAAATACATTACATACATACTATGTAGTAAACTATAAACTAATCTGATGTACACTAAACTGACTCATCGGAACCTAACAAAATTAAGTGATTGAATATTTGGATAATGTCGGGTTTATGCCGGAGACGAAATCTTCAAAGTTCCACAGAATCGCAGCGCGCATGCGCTAGCGAATGACGTCACCCGAGAAAGATAAATGTAACATCCAGCAGTTGGCAGGATATGTAAGTGAAACCAGTATGACCAACATTTGGGAATAGATTCTCAAATAAAAAAAAAAAAAGGACGTAAACTAACTTGCCATTTCCTAACCAAAGAAAACAATTTACATGCATATTATTTATTCCCAAATGCTAAAACAAATGGACGTAAACCAACTTCCCATTTCCTAACCTAACAAAACAATTTGCATGCGTACTATTTAATAAACTATAAACTAATTTTACATACACTAATGCTGTGGTTTATCTACGACGCAACGCGCCAGCGCAAAAATTGCTCCCCATGTATTTAAATGGAGGTGGTTTATCTACAACGCAAATTGCTGGCGCAAAAAAATTTGCGCTGACATGTCGCGTCGTGTTTTGGAATCTCTTGAATCCAGGACGCAATTTGCCAGCGCAAAAAAAGAATATAGAAGATATTACCCGTACTCATTGGTGTAATTGCTAAAAACAAACTAAGATTTTATAACAAAATGTTGGAAATACAGTACTTGTTTTATAACTTTCCAATTTTAACGACGAAAGTTAGATAGTTTTGTTGGAAATGGGTGTTCTATATATTGAGTTCTATATATGTTTTATACAATATGAGCATGAAGGAGTACAGAGATGTACAGAAAAAAGTTATTGTGGCTTGAACTTAGTCAAGAGATAAATAAAAGCTGTTACTTTTTCTGTCTTTACTAATATTTCGAACTATTTTAATCGTTTTGCAACGACACTTGAAACTTTTTTAATGAAGAATTTTAATATGTTTATCTATGTACACAAATTATGATTTTTCCTCTCAATTTACTTTCAAAGTTCTTTATTAGAATTGAAGTTGACATACGTGAACGCTCATAAAATTAAATCCACCAGATGGCAGGACATACGTGTGGATGACCAACCATATTTTAAGAAATAAATGTTCAATCACTTCATTTTGTTAGATTCCGATGGGTCAGTTTAGTGTACATCAGATTAATTTATAGTTTACTAAATAGTATGTATGTAATTTATTGTATTAGGTTATGCAGGGACAGGTTTGTATACATTACTTTTTGTAAACACATTTGGAAATTTATTATGAACGTTGGTCATTTTGATTTTCCATATATGTGGTGCCATCTGGCGACAATTCCATAAACATATGCGCTGTAACGTATGCGCTCCATGCTGAACCAGCATCACGCCGAGCGAAACGCGAATTCGCGTCACGTCGGGCGCGACACGCTCTATAATAAACCGTAGCATAACACTAATGAAAAATGCTGAAATGCAGCAAGAATACCAAATTAAAATTGCTAATAGATTTTAAGTACTGAAATCTTCAGATGACAATGTGGCAAACGAAGAAGAAACTTATAAATAAAGAGTGGGAGGCTATAAGAGACACTATTAAATTGTTAGCATAACAAAGCATTGGTCGCTTAAAAAAAAGGCAAAACAAGAAAAGAAAGCAAGCAAAAATGAAATGGTTACATGAGCAAAATGAGGTAAATTTGGAGCAATTGGGTAGTGTCAGACGGGAAACCGCAAGGTTACTAAAGAGTAAAAAGAGGGAATATCTGAGAGAGAAGATTAATGATCTTGAAATGAATGCCAAAAATAGGAACATTACAGAATTATATCAGGGAATTAGTATAGAGAAGAAAGGGTTTCAGGCTAGAACAAACATAATTCGGAATGAAAATGGGGATATGACTGCAGATTCCAGGAGTATATTAAATAGATGAAAAGTTACTTTAATCAATTATTAAATGTACATACAGAACAGGATATTGAAAAGGATAATTTTCAGACAGCAGAAATGTTAATCGTAGAACCAAGTGCATTAGAGGTTGAAATGTGTTATACTACATCTTTTGACATGGTTTTGATCCAGGATATAGAGATCAGGATATAGAGATATGCCTTTTTACTAGCGTTTTTTTTATATTATATGCGTATGAACACATATGTTTTTCCGTGTGGATCATTTTTCCTTATTTCCTGATATAATACACATGTATATGTGCCTATCCTTTATCGCTTTTTTTATTATGTTATTATTATTGCAGTTAGGCCCTTAGTGTAGTATAACAATCCCCCCCCCCCTAAATAAGACTGTAGGGTTGAAAAACCGAAAGTCTTTTTTTTTCTTACAGGGTATCCCTCATCTCTCGGGGTTTGGTCCTGACATTTATCTTATTAACCTAAAGTGGGAGTTGACCTGACGTCGTCAATTGGCGATTCCATCTGTCCTGGAAGTATTTTGTTCTCATCCTAAGAGGTTAGATCGTCTTTTACTTGTAATTTGCCCCGGATACCTTTAATTGCGTCGAAATATCGGTAAGATCCGTTTACTTAGTGAGAACACTATACTTCAAAAAAAAACAAAAATCACAATATAGCAAGCCTTCGCGGCTTTAATACAATATGCCTGTGCATTGTTTCAAAAAATAATGTTTATTGCTGGAAAAAACAAAAAAATATCGACTATAAAAAATTCTTCTCGTCTTCGTTCTTCTTCCTTATTTAAACCTTCTGTGGTTTCTTTTGAAACGACGCACTTTCACTGTTATTCATTTCCGACGCACTTAATCACATTTCGTTACTTTTTGTTATGTACTTCGATGGTTTCTTTTTTTGTTATTCACTTTGACGGTTCTATTCCGTGAACCGGATCACTGTTAAACAATTATAAAAAAAATATATCCGAACGGTGGTGTCTGCTGTGGCTAGCTTGGAGGTCAGGGTTCGTGTCTGCTTGCCGCGATGGAGGATGCGATGTTCTAATGCTCGATTTCGTTGTTCCTTTTCAGCTGCCGTTGGTCCAGGTAGGCCTTTGATTTAGTCATGCCTAGTTTTTTTTACAAAACCCAGTTAGGTCCAAGGAGTACTTGTGAAAGGTTTGATAGGAATTAATCTTGATGTAGAGTTTGTTTTCTTGACTCTTCTATAGGGAAAATTTGGAATGTAGGATGTTAGGCCAAGGTTGGCGTTGGGAAGTTATTATTATTTTTTATAATTGCCTGGGTTTGTTCTTTACTGCTAGTGAGGTGGTTGCCTTAGCTGGTTGCGAGTCTGGACATTCATCCATCTTATGCTCCGTCACGAGATGTGTGTTGATCCTGGTAGCTGCCCTGCGTCCTTAGATGTACAGGGTGTGGTTGGTCCTTGCAGCGTTATGCTGCCCTCGTCCTCAGATGTATAGGGTGCTCCGTGAGCCTGGCCATCTTAATCTTCTTCCCATCATGTAGTGTCGTGGTGGTGGCCGCAGGTCCAGGCGTGAAGCTGCAATCTTATGGCATTCGTTAAAACTTGGGAGGATAACTTAAACATTGATTATGGGTTTGGTGGTTATCCCGTACTACATGGGTCCGCATCCTCTTTATCATTCCTGGTCATCGAATGTTTAGTCTACTTCATTGCATATTAGACGTCCTGGCTTTAGATTGCATCGTTTAGGTTTGTGCACCCATGTTCCTATTTGTCCCTTATAGCTAGCCTCAAGTTGCAAAAGAAATGCTCTTATGTTTCTGGCCTTATGATTTCTCACGAATCATTTACGCCCTTATTGCAATTCAGGTTTTACTGGGTTCAAAAATTGTCAGTATCTTATCGTATTTTACCGCTAGTTTTCAAACTTTCCATTGTTTGGATAAACTTTCAAATTTGTTTTTCCTACTCCAGAGTCCTGGGTTCGATCGAGTGTGCTCGCCTACACATAAATCGCTAGGGCTTTAAGATGTAACTACTACTTTGTACGATTGTGTAACCTGAATTCCGTATCATCATTCCCTCGTGAGGTCCTGATTGTGAGAGCATTTCCTTTCTTTAATCCGGGATGCGTCTGGCATCTTAACTTCTCGCTTCTAATACATCTGTCGATATCCCGTGTACAGCCCACAGAGTTAACTTAATAAAAAAATGCGTCTTTGCGTCTTAACTTCTCTCGTTTCTAATAAATCTGTCGATATCCCGTGTTACAGCCTACAGAGTTAACTTAATAAAAAAAATCTAAACGGTGTTGTTTCCTTAAGTCTTTCCTAATTCGCTCGGCAATATTTCCTTACGCCCTTCCTGATTCGTTCGGCAATATCTCATCTGTTCTCTTGAATTTCTTTATTTAATTTTTTTCATTATTCCTGATTATGCGTGGACTTTATTCCGTGTCTTGGGTCCCCATCTTACCTATGGGTTTAACCTCTCCCTTTATCTTCTCTTACCTCCTTATTTTCCTCTTAATTTCCATTTACGTTATTGAGTTAGTTCCTGGTCTCATACGTGTAGACTTATTCCCTATCTTACCTATGGGTGTATCCTCTAAGTTCATGTTACAACCCTACCCTGTGTTAACCTCTAATATCGTGTACAACCCTATGTGTTAACCTCTAATTTCGTGTACAACCCTATGTGTTTAACCCCTAATTTCCTGTAGTACCTTATGAGTTTAACCTCTAATTTCGTGTGTTCCTTATGAGCTTCCTCTAATTTTATGTAGTACCTTAAGTATTTAACCTCTAACTCCCTGTATTCCTTATGTGTTTAACCTCTAATTTCATGCACTTCCCTAAGTGTTTAACCTCTAATTTCATGCACTTCCCTAAGTGTTTAACCTCTAATTTCATGCACTTCCCTAAGTGTTTAACCTCTAATCTCTGTGATCTCCTTTTATGTACTACCTTATGTGTTTAACCTCTAATTTTCCGAGATCTCCTTTTATGTATTACCTTATGTGTTTAACTTCTAATTTTATGTACTACCTTATGTGTTTAACCTCTAATTTTCCGAGATCTCCTCTTATGTATTACCTTATGTGTTTAACTTCTAATTTTATGTACTACCTCCCTACTTAGGTCAATCTGTCTCTCTTGGCTCTACTCGTCGATCGCACAATCGTAATATATATGTGTTTCCCTTAATATTTTCATCTAGTGTCTCAACGTTTCTGACGTCCCTGACTATTATTCGTTGTTCCTTCGTTATGACCATATCCTATGTGTGCGTACGTCTTTCTCATCGCGGTTTCCTTTTTGGCTGTGCTATAACCACCGGTGGCCTCTTTTTGGTTTTCCCTGGCATCATTATTGACTCTGGATAGTCCCTGACCATCGATCCTTGTATTTCTGACTTTTTAGACGGGCGTTCGGGCAGTCGCCAAAATTGATAGCGTTCGGTCCCATCCTCGTCTTCGGGTACCGACTTTCGAGGGGCATCTGCCTTAAGACGAAGGTAGGAGAAATCCAAACCCCATCAACAGGGTCCCTAGTACCGTCTACCTCAGACTTCGTTAATCCTCGGTGGCAAGCGGGAGGGGCAGGCATCTGCCAAAATTGACAGAGATTGGGTTCCTAATCTCATCCTCGGGTCCCGTCTTTCGACGAGCATCTGCCCCAAGATGAGAGCAGGAGAAATCCCAATCTTATCAACAGGGTCCTTATTCCCCTGTACCGCTTCCATCCTGATCCTCTAATTCTGCTGTCTCAGAATTTTCCAATCTCTCTGTTAACCTTAGGGAGAGCCTTCTTGAACTCATGGACGCCGCCTCATCGGAAAAGTGGATTTTATCCTAATCTTTTTGATGGGGTTCCTCTATTGCCCTCATCACTCCCTAAACCCGGGTATCACTACAGTTTCTCGTGGGTCTCTTTGCCCGTAATTGTATTATACTTTCGTTTTGTCTCTAGTTTCTCGGATGCCTATCTCTCTAGCACGTTGGCGAAGTGTTCAGGCAACTCGCCAAATTGTCGAGGGCAGAAACCTCTCCAAAAGGGTCCTTAGTCCTTCCCAACTGTATCTCTTTAACGATGTTTGTTCCGCATGGTCCCTAACGTCCCTTAGCTTTCTTCCTAGCACGTTGGTGAAGTGTACAGGCAACTCGCCAAATTTTTGAGGCCAAGAAAACCTCTCCAAAAGGGTCCTTAGTCCTTCCCAACTTGTATCTCTGTGTGCGACTATGTAAAAGTTCCATCTCTGTGTGTGTATTTCTCCCGTTACCTAGCCTAGATTGACCTAAGTTGTAGCCTATCCTCTTATTATCCCTCGTAGGCCTAAATATGAAGAGTCTTAAGCGATCTAGTTTTCATCTATTATCGTAATATGTCATATCCCCTATGTGTGTGTGTCTACCACTCGACTGGTCACTAGTCCCACTGATATGCTATCAAGGTATACAGAGGGAGAGATCCCGGCCGCAGATTCTCTCTCTGTTTCCTCCTGTAGGCACCTCAGTCAAATGTCATGATCTGCCGAGTATAATAATTGTTGTGTAATTTCCTTTAGAAATATTATTCAGTGTAGCCCTTGAAATTCCAAATTTATATGATAATACTTTCCACTAGATCGATTAAGACACCCAACTATCGGTGAAGTATCCTAACCTCCGTCTTCTAAATTGCTATGGGAATAAATTAATTTGTTTTCGATCATTTCTGCATGTTTGGCATTCGGTAATTCTGGGAAAATTTTTCAACGCTTGTCCTATTCTTCATTGCGTTTCAAAAGTTTATAAATTTTCCTAAGTTCCCATGTCCCTCTTTTCCATACTCTTGGTTTCGAAACTAGAATCTACATCCCTCATTAGGGGCGTTATTATTTTGTGATTGCGTTAATTCTTCATTCCCCTCTATGCTCGAGCTCTCGTTTATTTCTCCTAAGTTTCCATGCCCTTTGTTCATTCTCTCGGTTTTCAAATCTAAAATCCCTTTGATTGCTAATACATGCCACTTTTATTTTCTGTTACTGTCATGGGTTTTTACGTGGTTATTTATTTAAGATACGCTTTCTGATGTCAAAAAAACATTTATTTCCCTGTAAATGCACATAGTATAAATTTGTTCATATTCCTCATACAGTTGGTGTGGAATTCTTATCTATGTGGATAATCTAAACTTTCACCCAAAATAAACACATTCCAGAGCTTTACTGAAATTTTACAGCTATTTGACTTCCTAATAGACACTCAGTCTTCTGCATGGAAATGAAGGACGTGTTTCAATTTAAAATAGTTCTCAAGATGGCGATTTTTCATTTTTCCACGCTGGTGAGTTGATATTTATTATTCAGAAAACTTCTATATTCTTGAACGTTCCCTAATATTATTATTATTATTTGTCATCCAATTTCTTCCATTACCTTCTATTATGAACGTATGAGTTGTACCCGAACTTCGTGTGATGATTATTATTTTATTGTGTGTTTTATTATTATTAATTTTAAACCATTCAGTTATTAGTTCTTTCTGTTTTTTGTTTACCTCTCGATTTTTAACTGAAAAACGTTCCTAAATATAATACGGTGCTCGCCTATACCATAATATAACCTAGAATACATCTCCAGCGGCAAATCGGTATTATTTGCCTCATGCCTTGCCTTGTCAATGTCGCACGGTAGGCGGTTGTAACTTGAATAGGGTTTAAAATTTCTTGATATATTTAGTATGAATATTTATTTCTACTAGCATAGTGGTTGAAGCACTGCGCTACAAGCCGAAAAGTCGGGGGTTCAAGTCCCGGTGTGTTTTAGGATTTTTAACCTGATCTAAACCTTCTGGCGGCACTATGGCCCTGGGGTCGATTCAGCCTCTAACTGAAATGAGTACCAGACTCTTGTTCTGGGGAAAGGGCGGCCGTCATGCAGGGCTGATAACCCGGCTGACATTAAGTGCCGATTGTCTAGAAATATTGGGAGCCCTATTATTTCCGTTACCTCAAGATCTCCGGTAGGGGAAATATGTTACTTTAAATGTTATTTTATTTTTCACTGTTATTACTCTATTTCCAAATCCTCTGATTTTTGTTTTCCAACTCCCTAACTATTTTCCTGCTAGTTTTCGGCTATTCTTTATTGTAATTAATTTTTTATAGTCTTATTATTAGAATAATTGTTAATTTATTTTCCCAATATAAATCATACATTGCAAGTTATAATGCGGTTCCTTGAGCCTTACGTGGGCCAAGATTAATTACCAGTGTGGATGCACGAGTTGCTACCTGGGGACTTAATTATTAATCGATTTATGTCAATAATACTTTTTGATTATTAGCCCGAATATAAGTAGAATTTTATTTGATTGAGATGGGTAGGGTTAGTTTCCTACGGGGTGCTGTAATGTTTAATATAGACTCCGTTAGATGGCTCTGTAGTCATCGTGGCCATTTTGAAAAAAAAAATAATAGACGTTAGCCAACTTCCCAGTTTTTTTATCCTAACAACAAACTACCTAGTTAATAAACCATAATTTAATTTTTTCGTATCCTATCTCTATCCATGATTCAGTAAGATATCCAAGATCGTGTTTTTACGTGAATATATGTAAAAAAAATGAATGTTTACATAGCACCAAACGTATTTAGTGCTTTAGTGGCGTAAGTATAAGATGTGTCCGCCATCTTGTTTGCTTTAATTTATTACCCTTTTCCAAAAATATGATAAAAATTTTCAATATAACAAAAAAAAATTCCCATCTAGAGGCGTGTAAAGCAACCTATGATCCCTTGGGCTTATCTCTCGTGGTGATGCTTTCAGAAATGATTTATGTGTACATGTGATCGTGCCACGTCTTACCGATAGACGAAATAATAAAATATGTCATTATAAACGTACAATTATCAACATTGGATGAGATATTGCCTTAATTCACATAAAAAAATACTAAATCAAATTCATTACTACACTCTACAAATATTCTGAAAAAAACAATCATAACCAAAATATATCATCTGACTGAAACAACACCAAAATAATTCATAACACTTTTATGTATCCAAAAATCAAGTTCTGAAATGAACATAACATATAACATAGCCTAGGAAAAAATAATGTATATATAAATGTCTGCCTATAACATCTCAAAAAAAAAAATATCAACAACACCAAAATTGTCGTATATATCCAAAAAGTTTACCCATTGTAAAAAAAACCTTAATTATGCCCAGAAAAATAAAACATTTGTCGAAAAACATCAATACCAAAAATATAACCTAAAAACAACGATATATCCAAAATTTACCCATTGTCTATAAACCCAAATATTAGATCCAAAAAAAAAATAACATAACCTAAAGCCAGTTAATAATAATGTCCCAAAGTTGAAGATTTTCTGGTTTCTCTCTGTTTTTAAAAGACGTAGTTTATTCAATGTGACTCTTCTCTTCCCAATTGAAAAAAAAAAATAGATTTTTACTGTGTACGAATTGAAGGTTAATTTTGTGGTCTAAGGTTCGTTTCTTTATCCGTGAATATAATAATAGAACATTATTTTCACGAATATACCACCGCCTGTCACCAGAATGTTACTCGCGGCGTCTGTTAAGCCCCTGCGTATTGATAGCGTGACGACCACTATTGTTTAAGTGGTCTTTGGCCCGAGCGGTTGGCCTTGGTTTTGGAGGAAGAGTTCTACAATTAAATATGTTAAAAACACAGTAAACGAAAAATAACATTATTTATTAAAATAAATACCAAACATAAAGAACTATTAGATTGATAACATATAAAACAAGTTATTTGAAAACAGCTGAAATCGCCACATTGTCAAATGTCAAAATTATCAAAATATTAAAGTGCTAAAATTGAGAGAGAGAGAACAATCATGTTAAAATATTCAACTTTGTTAGCTATTCTAAGTTACTACGACCATTTGGTCCCATATTTGATTCTAAGTCTTACAATGACCAAGGAATGTTAAATGGTGCATATTACCAATGTAGACGCCACCGTCCCGCAGGACCCGTTGAGGGGACCGCAATCGGTCCCGCTGCCGTTCTCTCCGCCGCCCTTCTCCCTTTGGTAAAAAAATCGCGAATATTTATATGATAATTTTAAGTTTCTAATTGGGGAAATTTGGGTGTGTGAACTAGTTGAAACCTTCATCTGTGTTAAAATGGAAAGCTTGTTCTACTTTCACTTTATCTTATCTAATGTGGCCATCTTTCTTGACCAAATAATTCTGGAATCTTTTGACATGGTTTTGATCCAGGATATAGAGATCCAGGATATAGATATATGCCTTTTTACTAGCGTTTTTTTTATATTATATGCGTATGAACACATATGTTTTTCCGTGTGGATCATTTTTCCTTATTTCCTGATATAATACACATGTATATGTGCCTATCCTTTATCGCTTTTTTTATTATGTTATTATTATTGCAGTTAGGCCCTTAGTGTAGTATAACAAAATGACGATAGAAAAATTGAAACTGTATGAGATCCCAGCAGAACTGATAAAATCAGGTGGAGAAAAATTGATGGACAAGATACGCCAGTTGCTTAATATGCTTTGGAATAAAGAAGCTCTTCCAGATGAATAGAAATAATCAATTATCATACCAATTTATAAGAAAGGAGATAAAACTGATTGCAACAACAATAGGGGCATCTCATTACTTTCAACTTCGTACAAAATTCTAACAAATATATTAGTAAGCAGACTTACTTCTTATATTGATGAGATTCTGGGATATAATCAATGTGGATTTAGAAGAAACAAATCTACAACAGATCAGATTTTTAGCTTAAGATAGATTTTAGAAAAGAAATGGGAATATAATGGTACTGTACATCAAACTATACGTAAACTTCAAAAAAGACATACGATTCAATTAAGTGGGAGAAGTTATATAGTATCCTGCTAGAGTTCGGAATTCCTAAAAAGTTAGTTAGACTTATACGAATGTGTCTAAATGGCACAAAGAGTAGGGTGCGTGTAGGCAAACAGCTTTCGGATACTTTTGAAATCCAGAATGGGTTGAAGCAAGGAGATGCACTATCTCCTCTACTATTTAATTTTGTACTAGAGCATGCCATTAAATCTTTAGAGGATGAAGAAGGCCTACAACTCAATGGTATTAATAAGCTTTTAGTTTATGCTGATGATGTAGTACTATTGGCCGATAGCAAGGAGATACTAAAGGCCAACACGCACACACTACTGAGTGACACTAAGAAATTGGGACTGGAAGTAAATATCAATAAAACTAAATATATGGTCACACATAAAAATACATTATATAATGGAAATGGACAGCTAATGACAAATGAGGAAAATTTTGAGGAAGTGGCTGAATTCAAATACCTAGGAACAATAATCACAAACAGGAATGAGATGCATAAGGAAATTAAACATAGGCTCAATTCTGGAAATGCGTGTTATTATGCATTACAGAGACTCTTGACTTCCCAACTCCTTTCAAAAAACGTTAAACTGAAAATATATAAAACTATTATTCTACCAGTTATATTATATGGGTGCGAAACATGGACTCTTACTTTAAGGGATGAAAGGAGATTACGAGTATTTGAGAATAAAGTTCTTAGAAAAATGTTTGGACCAAAGAGAGATGAACAGACAGGTGAATGGAGAAGACTACATAATAATGAACTACATGGTCTTTATAGGAAGCGAGATATAATAAGAACATTTAAGTCTCGTATACTGCGATGGACAGGACACGTGGCACGAATGGGGAATGAAAGACTTGCATGGAAGCTTCTTGTAGGAAATCCAGAGGAGAAACGCCCAGTTGGTAGACGAAGAATGAAGTGGGAGAATAACATTAACTATGATTTGAGGGAAGTAGATTATACAGGGGATGATTGGAAAACATTGGCTCAGGATAGGGATATATGGAGAGCTTATGTCCACGCGGCCATGAACCTATGGGTTCGATAGTGCCAGTGAGTTAGTTAGTTAACACTAAATATCGTTTGAAATTATTTTCAAATGGTGGCAACGTTGGAACAACATGGGAAAGTAGCAAGTAAGTAGGCTAATGTATCCACGATCATGTTTTATGTAAATATATAATATTGTAAGGAAAGGTTGAAGATCGTTGCAAAATGTTTAAAACAGTACAAAACGTGTTTACAAGTGTTTAGTGCATCAGTGGCATACGAATGTAAGTGTAGAATTCTGACCGGCATATAACCTACCTCACTTCAACATTTATTTCTTAAAATATGGTTTGGAATTAAATGCAAATGTTGGTCATTCACACATACGTCCTGCCATCTGGTGGATTTCATTTTATAAGCGTTCGCGCATGCGCACTTCAATTATAAAGAACTTTGAAAAAAATAATTGACAGGAAAAGTCATAATTTGTGTACATTGATAAACATATAATAATTCTTTATAAAAAAAGTTTTAAGTATTGTCGCAAAACGTTTAAAATAGTACGAAATATTAGTAAAGACGGGAAAGGCACCTAGAGCAACAGCATCATATGAATGTTGTATGGAAAATTATAGAATAAATTATTCTTTAGTTCTTAAATAAACATATACTTACTTACTCACTGGCACTATCGAACCCGTAGGTTCATGCCCGCACGGTCATAAGCTCTCCATACATCCCTATCCTGAGCTAATGCTTTCCAATCATTCCCTGTATAATCTACTTCCCTCAAATCATAGTTAATGTTATTCTCCCACCTCATTCTTGGTCTACCAACTGGGCGTTTTCCCTCTGGCTTTCCTACAAGAAGCTTCCATGCAAGTCTTTCATTCCCCATACGTGCAACATGTCCTGCCCATTGCAGTCTACAAGACTTAACTGTTCTTATTATATCTGGCTTCCTATAAATACCATGTAGTTCATTGTTACGAAGTCTTCTCCATTCACCTGTCTGTTCATCTCTCTTCGATCCAAAAATTTTCCTAAGTACTTTATTCTCAAATACTTGTAATCTCCTTTCCTCCCTTAAAGTAAAAGTCCATGTTTCGCACCCATATAATATAACTGGTGGAATAATAGTTTTATATATTTTCAGTTTAACGTTTTTTGAAAGGAGTTAGGACATCAAGAGTCTCTGCAATGCATAATAGCATGCATTTCCAGAATTGAGCCTATGTTTAATTTCTTTGTGCATCTCATTCCTATTTGTCATTATTGTTCCTAGGTATTTAATTCAGCCACTTGCTCAAAATTTCCCTCATTTGTCATTAGCTGTCCATTTCCATTATATAATGAATTTATATGTGTGACCATATATTTAGTTTTATTGATATTTGCTCCCAGTCCTAAGTTCCTAGTGTTACTCAATAGTGTGTGCGTGTTGTCCTTTAGTATCTCCTCGCTATCGCCCAATAGTACTACGTCATCAGCATAAGCTAACAGCTTATTAATACCGTTGAGTTGTAAGCCTTCCTCATTCTCTAAAGATTTAATGGCATGCTCTAGTACAAAATTAAATAGTAGAGGAGATAGTGCATCTCCTTGCTTCAACCCAGTCTGGATTTCAAAAGTGTCCAAAAACTGTTTGCCTACATGCACCCTACTCTTTGTGCCATCTAGACACATTCGTATAAGTCTAACTAACTTTTTAGGAATTCCGAACTCCAGCAGGATACTATATAACTTCTCCCTCTTAATTGAATCATATGCTTTTTTGAAGTCTACATATAGTTGATGTACAGTACCATTATATTCCCATTTCTTTTCTAAAATCTGTTTTATACTAAAAATCTGATCTGTTTTAGACCTGTTTCTTCTAAATGCACATTGAAGATCTCCTAGAATGTCATCAATATAGGGAGTAAGTCCGCTTACTAATATATTTGTTAGAATTTTGTAGGAAGTTGAAAGTAATGAGATGCCCCTGTAGTTGTTGCAATCAGTTTTATCTCCTTTCTTATAAATTGGTACGATAATTGATTCCTTCACATTGATCTGGAATAGCTTCTTTTTCCCAAATCATACTAAGCAACCGCAAGATCTGTCGCCATCAATTTTTTCTGGCCCCTGATTTTATCCAGTTGTTCGGCTGGGATCTCATCTGAACCTGATGCTTTATACATCTTCAAGGTTGCAATTACCATGTTTCAACCCTCCAATGCACGTGGCGCTGCGACTAACATTTCTGGTTGTCTGTAAACTCATCCTCCTCAATGTCCTCTTCTGTATGTACATTTTAATAGCTGGTTAAAGTAACTCTTCCCTCTATTTCATATACTCTTGGAATCTTGCAATCAGAGCCCCCCCAGGTTCGTCGCCGGAATGAGGTTTGGTCTAGCATGAAACCCGGTCGTCTCGATACAAATTCCCTGATAGAATTCTCTAAGGTTCATATTGTGTGCATTACTTTCAAGATCATTAAATCATTTCTCCGTCTCGCTCAATAGTCACCATCTTTTACTCCTTATTAACGATGGTGGTTTCCCGTCTAGTAACTACCCAATTGCTCTTAAATTTAACCTCATTTATGGTTGATGAAAATACCAAATTTTAGAATACTTCAGATTTTTTGCCTGAGCAGTTTTTAATAATCGGGTTTTTGACTTTCATAGAAGACTAAATGGTATGTACAGCTATAATATCCCCCCCCCCGAGATATAACAATATTTTCAGCTTTTATTGATCTTCTTGACTAAGTTCAATTACCCGTGGGAGAGACGGATTCGAGTCGCCAGAGAGGACTCTTTCGAGGAACGCTTGGTAACTTGGATACCAGTCTACGGCCCGGATTACAAGAATCAAGCTCTCTGGGCCATGCATTTTCCATCTTCCATAAGCTGAGGCTCTCATCTTTCAATTGTTCCTGGATTTTTCAAAAATAAATATATTGGTAGCACATGACATCGAATAGATTGAGCCAGTTAGAGTACGTCACATAATTAACCAGGGAGATGGGCTGAGAGTCGCTTTTCGCGGAAATCTTGGTTCTTGAATACTGGCCTAAAAGCTGTACCTGTGATGACAGTCGTCCTCAACAAATTAAATTTGTTTGAAATAATTAGCTAGGTCTTTCGAACTGGTTCCGTTTTCAAAGCTGTTCTGTTGGGTATCCTAGATGATTATTTTAAACAGATTAAATTTATTGAGGACAATTACCCCACAGGTACAACTTTTATTGTTTAAGTATTTAACAATAATCTCAATGGTGTAAATAATATTTTTTAAAAGGAAGAACTAGCATTCAAAATTTTAACATAATATCGACAACGCAAATTTTACAGTCCTTGTATTTGCAAACGATCAATTAATTGTCAGCCGTAATGAAAAGTAATTGTAAATAGCGACTTGTCAATTAAATGAAGTAGCCAGTAAATGTAATTTGATTATTTCCAATGATAAAACAAAAGTAATTACATTTTTTAAATCTTATCCAATTAGAACAAAAATTCCTTCAACAAGAAAGAATAAAACATGAATAATAATAAAATTTGGATCCTGGCACTATATAACACGAGAATGAAATCTATGACTTACGCAAGTGATAATCAATAAAAAAATAGCTCCAAAGTAACGGACCATATAGAAAACATCACCACACAAGATTCTACTATAAATAAGGACACGATTTGCAACGCACATCCAGTCTGCAGCAGACGGTTGAAGAGTTGGGAGATCATAGAGCACGCAGAATCTCCTGAGGATGTCTACCGCAGTAGTAGACGAAACGTTGAGTGTTAATAAAACCAGACCACAGCATTTAGCCCGAGAGATATGAAAGACACGAATCAGAACAAAGGTAGTTTTAAATACTAAAATCATAGAAAAAGTTAATATGTTCAAATATTTAGGTTGCAATTTCACCTACAAAGAGTCGAAAAATAGATGATAAGTTAAATGCTTTTAACTATATTTATGGACTTTAGGTAGTAAAGTTAGAAAATAAACATTTTAAAGTTTAAGGCCATGCCGTCTCCGTCTTCCGTAAGCCGAGGCTCCCATTTTTCAATATGTTCCCGGAGACTTTTTAAAAATAAATATCTTGTTAGCACGTACTGTTGAATAGAGTTAGAGTAGTTTCTGTATGACCCACATAATTAACCACGGAGAGACGGGCTGAGAGTCGCTCTTCGCGGAAAGCTTGGTTCTTGAATACCGGCCTTACAAAGTGATGGCTTTGTCAGCTTTACTGCCTGGATGTGAAATCTGGGTTTTAGGGAAGAAAGATGAGAGAACATTCGAAGCTGCTGAAATGAGGTTTCTGAGGTTTGTAACCGGCTATACATTATTTGATAAAAGAGATATTAGATCAGAATTAAAAATACACAATATTATAGACATAATAAGAAGACATCAAGTCAATTGGAGAGAGCACGTACAACGCATGCCAGAAATCAGTTACCAGAATATACAACTATGATCCTCGCGGAATCAGAAACCCAGGAAGGTCTACAAAAAAGATGGCGAGAGTAGTTTGATTGGAGCTGGAACAGACCTATTTGCCCATACCGTAATGTAGATGTCGATGATGAAGAATTAATAAATTATAGCTTGCTGCATTATCGACACGTATCATTAATGCCATTTGTTAGGTTACAAAAAAAATTGTTCTCGGTAACTCAGTTGTTATTTTTGGTATTTACTGTATCACAATTCAAACAGTTTTCCCCAAAGTCTTATTAATAAAAATAACATTTCACGGCATATTTTGTCTTCTTTCAGATCGGTTTCGGAGAAATTAATACTCCATCGCCAGTTTTTACTCGACCGTTGATATTTTCTGATGATTCAATATTCCCTCCAATGACAAAAACTGATGATGGAGTAATAATTTCTCCGAAACCGGTTTTAAAATAAATTTATTTTTATTTCTATTCGTTATTAATACCTCATAATGCTACTTCCTACACATTTTTAAGTTCAAAGGATCTCTCATCACGCCAATTTCCAAGACCCACAACTTATGATTTTTTTAACCAATGCAAAGAATATATTTCTAACATCAGAAAAGAAAAGGTTGAAGAGTCTTAGAAAACTGGAAGAACATTTTATAATATAATTAAATTCTTTTAAAGTATTCACATTAATGGATTTTTAACATTTTTTTTAGAAATAACACTATTATCTGCATAACATTTTCTTAGAATAAAAAAATAACCTTGATTTGAATTCTGTGGGTTTGTCTTTCGGGTTAAATGGCCGTGGCCTGGTTTTCTTAAAACTCAACGTTTCGTCTACTACTGCGGTAGACATCCTCAGGAGATTCTGCGTGCTCTATGAACTCCTAACTCCCGGCACTATGTAACACCAGAATATAACCTACGACTCACACCAGTGACAACCAATAAAAAATAGCTCTAAAGTAACGGACCGTATAGAAAACATCACCACCAAAGACTCACCTATAAATACGGACACGATTTCCACCACTTCAAAATTGCACCGGCCGTGCTGATTCGAAGGAGCAAGAAGCAAGAAGGGAATATCCAGAGCTCAATTGAACCAAGCGCAGCGTAACTTGGCAACAACAGTCGACGTTCAACAGTCACTGAAAAATTTCTTCAGTCGAGGATTCTACTACCCACCTTTTACCCTGATAGCTCCCAACCTAAAAAGGCAATGGGCCTTATCCCATCTACCCAGGCTCGGCCGCTATCCCACGGTCTTTGACAGGGCAACTCGTTACCTGTTTTCCACTTCCTTTTACCCTCTAGAATTCCTCGAAATGGAAATATCGAAGCCCAAGAACGGAAAACAGAAGCTAAAACACAACAGAAGTCCTGAAAATACCCCTATCACGAGGCTCACGCATCAAGCTAAATGGGAAGACAAGTCATCGTCCCAAAAACCAGTTGCACCGGCTGCCGGTAAAGTCGAGTTCCTTCTTACCGTCTCCTTGTCTCCAGAAACCTCACCACAGACAAATGGAGGAGCTTCTGGAGGCTCGAAGTCGAAGGGCTCGCAACCCCTTCTACCGAAACTTTCTTCCATGTTGGTATTTCGGGAATTTAACTGTCTGCTAGCAGAAGCGAATAAGGAATTCACACAAATCGAGCCTGCATTCATTTACGAGAAGACAAGGCTCGTAACAAGGGTTAGGTTGAATGCAATGTCGGCCTATATAAAGTACCAAAAGCTGCTACAGCGATGTAACATCCCCTACAGAGAGGATAATAAAATAAGACGGAGAGCTACGCGCAAGTTCGTGATCAAAGGCATGATTCCTGCGAGGAACCATTCCAGATCCAGGACCACCTAAACGGTCATGGGTTCAAGGCCTTGAGTGTAGTCAACATTACTTCCAGAAAGACCAAGAACCCGCTGCCTAGGTTAGTGGCAGTCCTGACGGATGGGCCCACTGTCAGTGAGTAGGTGAATGTACGTCGACTTTACCATTTTAAGGTAAAGATTGAACCCTACCGGCTTTTAAAAGCCCCAAAACGCGTAGCGCGTATACAGAAGGTAATACAGGTCACTCCTGTTACAATTGAACAGACAGTCCCAGTCGAGCTTGCTCCTGTTGCCTCACCTAACAGTTCAGGCTTAATACAGCCAATTTCCCTAAAGCCTGAGACTAGTTGCTGTCAACAGTACTGGGAAAAAGAAGAAGAAAAATACTGGGCCAAGGAAGACCCGGGAAGCAAAGGCTCAGAGGACCTTGGTGCGTTCGAGTAAGAACACAAAGTCAAACACGCTACCACTAGCACTCAGATTGCTCTGGTAGCGATAGAAACAAGGAGTAAGAGGATTCAAACTTTTGAAACTTAGTCTATGATCATTGATAAACTAGTTGAAAAACTAAAACTTAAACGCAGTTCAACGGTAATTATGATTGATGTGAATTACGATGATCGCACTTTTTGGTAGAGTGCATATGAAGATAGGACGTTATCTAACGTACCTTCAAACGGTGACTCCGCCGGCTAATTCGCCATAGAGCCGAAGAAGCTGATCATCTCGACACACATTTTTCGAATAAATTATTTTTCCAAATTTATTTTTAATCTATTTTATTAAATTCAGGCCACTCTGCTAATTCCTAAAATTTATTTTCAAAATTCAAAATCTCGCAAAGGATCAGCTTAACCTGAAAGGAGTCGTTTCTCGTTTGGTCAGCAGTCCCCCGGTTATTGTCCCTTCGGGGATTGGCGGCGGCCGTGGCGGTTGCGGTTTTCCTCGTGGCGTCATAGAATTAAACAAACTTACGACAAATTGAATACAGGCTTGTTAATGCTAAATGACCTGATCTTTGTCTCCTGATCTATGGCTGGCGGCTGGATTATTGCTCAACATCAACTAGATAACAATTTCAAAGGACTGAAGAGGGCATATGTAAGCAGCCGAAAGAGACAGACCATGGACCCTGCACGTTAATTCCACTCAGCTGCCGAGTGTGCACCCAGATCAAACTGAGTGTGCGTTCGGCGGGCCGGGGGAGAGCGTGTAAGGGTACATAAAGGATGGTTCTCTTCTTCCAAACACATTGGATTGGATTGAACGCAACAGTCAGTCTGAAGCCAACAGTTGAAGAGTTAGGAGTTCATAGAACACGCAGAATCTCCTGAGGATGTCTAACGCAGTGGTAGACGAAACGTTGAGTTTTAAGAAAACCAGACCATGGCCATTTAGCCCGAAAGACAAACAGAACAGTTATCAAGACACCTGCCGTGAAAGCCTACAAGTTTACATAACCTTGATTCTCAAGGAAACATAAAAAAAATAAAAGAGGTACAAGTTAATAACACTGGTCAACAGTGGTTTCGTTGCCCTTGATATAAGATTAATTTCGGATATATTTATGCTCACAATTCATGAAACTACCAATAATTTTGGAAGATTTGCTCTGGTTTTTTTTAAATCTTTATTTTCATTTTACACTACAAAAATCGGAAAATGTGAAAAAAATATAACAGATATATTTATATTGTCAATTGTTTTTTGACAAATTAGTATACATCAACGTAAATAGAAAGAAATATGTCGAAAACCCATGTTACACTTCAGTGAAACGCCTTTTATAAGATTTTCTTCTATATTTTTTTATGGGACAATATTTTATTTTTAAAGACCAGCAGTAATCTGCCATCATGTGACGGTCCCATATACCCTGATACCTTTACTCTATTACTTTTAGATCCTGGTGAAAGCACTCTCCCTGTTCGTCGCTATAAGTTCCTGAATTATCCGGAAATCTATCCAGGTGACTGTGGAGAAAGTGTAACTTTATACTCATATTTGCTCCCAGAATCTTGAAGCTTGTCAACATGTTTTGCACAATTTATTTATAATTTGGTGCTTTATAGTTACCTAGGAAATTTTCTACTACCAATACAAAACCCTTCCGAGCTTCACTTTCCGGAACAGTCATAAATTTGATGAAATTTTGCATCTCTCGTCAATTGCCGAATTTGAGGACCATCAAATATTCCGCCTTTTAACTTTTACATACTGAACTTAGGAAATTTTCTACTAATGTATTTGAAACATTCTCCTTCCTTGTTCAACGCTTTGATGAATTGTTTTATCATTTCCAGATGCACGACGTGAGTACTTCAATTTTGTCCAACAACAGAGATCACGGCCGATGTGCGGAGTGAGGGGTGTGAGAGTGGGGATCACGTGATATTTGTATACGCAAACAAAAAAAAATGCGCAGAAATCAAATCATGACTGGAAACATAAATTTTATTAGTAACAAGCTGTTTACTGTTTAAGATATAAGATATGCAAAAATCATAAAAACTAGAGCACATTCAGCACTTTCATGAATATATTCGTAAACTGTGCACTTGAAAACAGAAATTCGCTGAGATATCTAGAGCAACAATTTTTTTGTAGAGCTGTGTAATTATTTATTTATTTTAGACAAATTCTTGTTCAACAAAATGTTTTTAAAATGTTTCATATATTCTGCTGAAGGTGTTTGTCACAGTAAGGGCATTATATATAAGCTTTCTATATATTCCTATCCTCTGCCAATGTTTTCCAATCATCCCCTGTATAATACCCCCAGAAATCATCTGATACTGCAGATTATTCTACATCCCCTTTCATGACATTCCTGAGATGTTCTGTCATCCTTGTTTTCAAATTTCTCTTTGTTTACCCTATGTAGAGTTTCTCATATTCTTCACAATTTAATATGATATATCACTGATTTATTTTCTTCTTCTATTTTTCTGTTTTTGTTGGATCCAATTAATCCAATGATGCTGAAGTCTTTTTTTAGTGGGAAAGTAGAAAAATCTGAAGTAGCAGCCCATGCATGGTCAGATAAACATCTTATCGAAAAAAGGCTTAATTATTAAAACAAATAGAAAACCCCAAAGAACTCACTTGTTTGGGAAAGAAACTACATTAAAAAAGGAGAAATTAATTAACTTTGGAATTCCCTGGGAAAATGACTCGAACTCGAGGTTTTTCAGTCTACCAATGCAGGGAAATACTGATGGAATCGAAGAAGATTCTGAAATTAGTCTAAGAAGAAGAAAAATATGAGGTTAGTGATCAAATTTTACCTAAATATCTATTAACAACTTCAACAGATCTAGTCTTATTACAAAACGAAGGAGGATGTCCGAAAACCGTACTTTAAACATACACACAACAATTTATCATAAGTAATGCCACGAGTGATTTCCAAATTATCGATAAATTCACGACTCACGAAGTGAGGAGTGAATTTATCTAGAGAATTTGGAAATCAAGAGTGGCATTTGTTAGGACTATTTAACGAATAAAATTAAGCTGTTTACTCATAAATCATTATTTAACTATAGTTATTTTAAAATATTTATATATTTAATGTAAACGGCGATGTTTGAAAACAAATGAGAAACGATAGGTACGCTTCTACTGCTTCTTTTGTTTATCACTGCAACCAGATCATACTATTTATTGCCAAAGGAACGCAATATTGTAAGGAGGAGCTTTCTTTAATATGGTAATTATAACACTGATAAATATTTGGTGAAACACGACTCTGATTGGTTGTAAAATAGAAATCATTGAAATGTGATTGGTCATTGACTCCCATTTGGGGCATGAGTTAAATAGTCAATGAGATGCTTAATCTAGTACACGGTGTATGGTCTAAAAATTATTCTGTATTGCTGATACCCTAACTGTAATGTTGTTTAAATAGTCAGTTATTCTTATAGGGTGTTATATTCCATGTGTCCACCGCTGTCGTCTCGAGGTAGCGTGTTGCCTTGTCACACAGCGGGCCCGGGTTCGATCCCCGGTCGGGGCAGTTTTTCTGGGTGAGGTTTTTATCAGGGGTTTTTCCTCACCTGTAAGACAAATGTCAGGAAAACTTTAAGTCCCAAACGGTCCCCAAAATCTTATGGCCATCATCCTTATCATCATCATCATTATCATCATCACCATCATCCTTCACCGGTGTGGAAAGCAACGGGATGCTACCACACCTACACAATTCCCTAGTAAAGCTGCAAGCATAGCATGAACATGCTATGATTGCAGTGAAGGACCTGCCTTCGGGCAGAATTACTATGGATGGATATTCCATGTCTTCACAGTTACTCTAATTTGGACTGCATCATCCGAGAAATTAGTTTCATTATAATTATTAATTATTATTAGGTGGCAGGACTCCTATAGGTGTATCCAAATTAGAAAAAAAAATACATATATTTTACCATATTTATAAATGGCCGCTCTGACTCTTAACATTTTCACCTAATATCAAGCTTAATTGCTCCTTTCTCTCCATAAATCAAGTAACCAATCAAGTTGTTAGAAAATATATTTTCTATTCCACCTACCCATTTTCATAGCTTTGAAACACATTTTGAATATTGTGATTTCTTGCTGAGATATCCCATTTTGCAAGCAACAGAATATTTTCTTTTGTTATAATTATGAAAACTAAGGGAAATATATTTTAATCACTTATTAAACATATTTTAATTAGTCATTAATGGTTAATTTAAATTAGGAATATAAAGGCAAAATACTTTATGTTATAGGAATTATTAATTTGGAGGTCATAGTTAGGCTTAACACGAGGTACAGAAATATTTCCAAATGCCAAAGCTATATTATCTAGATGGGAAGGTTCCGTTAGGTGGCATAGAATTCTGCTGAAGAGGCGAGAGAGAGAGAGAGAGAGAGAGAGAGAGAGAGAGAGAGAGAGAGAGAGAGAGAGAGAGAGAGAGAGAGAGAGAGAGAGAGAGAGATATAGAGAGAGAGAGAGAGAGAGAGAGAGATAGAGAGATAGAGAGAGAGATTGAGAGAGAGAGAAGAGAGAGA